>CAUYON010051019.1:0-13535 GCA_963573935.1 Arctocebus calabarensis | reverse complement strand
TTATATAGTGATCAAGAAAATGCCATGAAGGCTATCTGTAACAGTACGATAAAAATATTTCTGAATGTATATGAAGCACATTGTGCCCTATGATTGCACCAATGTACACAATTATGATTCAATAAAATTATAAAAAAAAAGGAAAATGTTTGACCCATGTAGTAGCTGACTAAACTTGTTTGTAAGGACAGGTGACACCTTGAGGCGGTGCTTGGGAGAGGGGTAGTGGATTAATGTACAAGATTCAGATCCTATAAGAGTAAAGAAGGTGGCAGTGAGAATGAGATAAAGAAAGACAGCAATAGATCCCTAAAGACTTCTTCATTGTGATTTTTACTGATGTTACACACATATATGCTGGACCAGCCTAAAGGTAGAGGGATGGACTCAGGGTGACATTTGTGATTGATATCAACTTCAGTTGGTTTGCCTCAAGCATTATTCTAGGGTTTTAAAATAAATCAGGGAATAAATCACAAATGCCAATGTAATAAATATCCAAATAATATATTGCAGTATGTTAGATGGTGGTAACTGCTATGCAATAAAAAAAGTATAGAGTAAGCCATGCCAGAGACTAAAGGAGCTATTTGAAGTATTAATTAGGGAGGGTATAATCAGCCTTATTGAGTGGGTAAGATTTGAGCAGAGATAGGAAGGAGTGAAGGAATTAGTCTAGTGGATATCATGGGAGAGTGTGCTGCAGCAAAGGGCTCAGGAGAGAATCTCACCTGTTTAAAGGAAAGCAAGAAGAATGAGGGAGGTGGAGATTGGTATGAAAAGTCACAAGGGTAACAAGTAGAAGGAATGCATGAAATAGGGGTATGAAAAATAGAGGGTGTTGTATTAAATACAGGGTATTAAAAATGCACCATTTTGCATTGGTGTTACTGATCCTTTCTTTTGTGGCCAGGCTCCTGCTCCCCACACCTGCCAGATTAGAAGCCATCACTGTTCACTCATTGAGTATTATATGTTGCCTACATTTGCCTTCCAGTGTGCTTTGCCTACTGGATCAAACTCACTACCCTCTTCCCTGTCCCTTGGTAATACTCAAGTTTGTGGCATTCTTAGAATTTTCCTACAATGAAGATATTTTTCCCCTCAGCCTTTCCACCACCGCTCTCCCTGCCGCCACCACCACCACCACCACCACTGCCCTTGCCCTCCTAAGAGCCTTCCTGCACTGCATGCATCCCCATGCTAGTAAGCGGATCCTGCAGCCTAGCTCTTGAGGCCATTCTCATTACAGCAAGTTTATTGGGGCTTTTAAGTCTCTTCTTGCTTTCTACAGTTTGGAGAGTTTGACTATATCCTGACTGGTGATAATTGATGCCCTAAATATGTACAACGTAATAGTTCTTCTTTGTCTTTCTAGCTTGGTGTAAAACAATATTTGTTGCACAGCTGTGGAACAAAAGAGATGCAGTTTCAAATCCAAGCTTAAACTTAGTAATTCTGGGCATGATACTTAAATTTCCGGAACCTCAGTTTTTCTCAACTGCAAAATAAAGCTGACCCATAGTTCTCAGGGCGATTTTCAGACTTAAATAAAATAGTGTAAAAAGGACCTGATATTTTGTAGGTGTTTGATGATAATTCCATTTCAGCTTTAAATGTTTTCTGATTTGTGTTGCTGCTTTCAGTTTACCTTGCTCATAATAATCAGCACACACCGAGGCTTTAGAAAAGTCTATTCTATAGCCGATTACAATTTAATAACTCACACAGTCTGGTCGATCTGTATGCTGTAAGAACATAAGAAAAGTGTTGGCCATAAAGGCAGGTCAGAGCAAGGAGACTGCTGTTCCTCTCCCAAAATACAATAAATACCATTCAAATAGCCCTTTTTCGAAGATTTGTTTGTTCTCCAAATAACAAATTATGAGAGACACATTTCTAAAATTTTTCTGAGATGTCAAAAACAACCCACCCAAACTACTGTTCTATTTTAATGTGACAATTTCAAACACATTTTTTTGAGCCAATACATGCAGGCTATAATTAGTTTAAATTACTGTATATTCATAAATAACCATAAACTTGTCTAAATAAAAATGATTGTGCAAGAGATTATTTTCTGCAAGTTCATATAAACTGTTTTATAAGCATTTCATGGCAGCAATAACTGCATAAGTCCATTTTCTAGAGTTGATTTCTATAACTCTGTGACATAGCAAAATGAAAGCTATTTTAAGATGGTAGTTTACAAATAAGAACAGTCTAATGAGGGGAAATAATCATCTAAATTTTGTATTTACAAAACATTGTAGTAATTTGAAAAATAAATGTTTCCTATGATAATACAAAAATTGAATGCAAAACTAATTTTATTACAAGAAACAAAATATTAATTTCAACAGAAAAAATACTTGACATGAATGATATCAGTGAGTTTTTAATTTCTTTCAAGCAATAACAAACATAAAATTTATTTTTTGCACAGAATTATAATTATTCAGGATAATACATTTTATACATAGTTATATAAAAGTATGTCAAAATTTCAAGTATCTCAGAGACCATTGTTAAGAATTATTAAGAAACATTAAACATTAAAATGTTCAGTTTTAAAGTTTTAAACCTTTGCCTAGGTAAAAAAATTTGTAATGTAACAATTTCCATTCTTATGCACATTTAATTAACATTTATTCTAAAACAAGACATCTATACTGTCAGATAGCTAATGAAGAAAGAATGGCCTGGTTCTATGTAGCTCTAGATTTCAGTTCCAAATCTTTTTGATATAACCTTGATCTAGTATTTCCAATTATCAAATGCAAATGATCACATCTACCTCTCTCTTCCTCAGAAGATTTATGAGGAAATCACAAGGATGAGAATGTGTATGAAAAACTTACCATTCTTTGAAAGTCTGCCTTTTTATAAATTTTAGTTAACTATATTATTATTATTGGTTAAGTTATAAAGCATTTATTTGATTTTATGATTAGGTACTACATTCCCTATAATAATAAACAATGTATCATTCATGAGACTGTTAGGAAGTTATATGGAAGATCACCCACACAAGAATGTGCAATGTTAAATCTATCCATGGTTTTATTTCCCTCCTGTAGTACAGTGGTTAAGAGTGGATTCTGGAGGTGAACCACCTGAGTTAACTTCTGATCTGTGACCTTGGCTAAATTTCTTAGCTTCTCGGTGTCTTAGTTCCTCATTTGTAAAATGGTGATAAATAAAAGTACCAATTTAATAGGTAATTGATGTGATTATTAGGATTACATGGATTGTGACAGTCACTTTTAGCTACCTAATGCAAGACCAATTCTCAACCTTCTTTTCCCTTCTCTTACTTCACTTGATTTCCCAACCTCCTTTGCCACTAGAGGTGCTAGGTAATAGTGCCAGTAAAAGATAGAAGCAGAGTTTATTAATCCATTCGTGGGTTGATGGGCATTTGGGCTCCTTCTTAATCTTCTGTCCAAGTTCTAAGTGTTGAAGTTCCCCCAAGGCTCACTCCCAAGCCCTGTCCCCACTCTGCAGTCTCCTCCTGCCTGTGGACTCAGCAATTGAAGGGATTTGAATTTTCACCTGCACACAGACAAGTTTCAAGTTCATGTCTGCAAGGTGGAGCTGAGCTCCAGGCTGCCTCTGCTCCCCTCCCAGCGGGGCTGTCTGCAGTGCCTTCCCCACGCGCCCTGCCGCGGAGCGCCTTCCCCACGTTCCCGGCCCCTCTGCTCTGAGAAGCTGCGTCTCCTAGTGTGCGTCTTGTCTGGCCCCTTTTCTCCTGCGTCTCACGGGCAGTTCTGACTCAGCTCCAAGTCCATGGTCATCCTGCGAGCTGCAGTCGCCTTGCACATGGCAGAGGTGGCTGTCTCCTGCTGTTCCCCACACCCTTCCTCTGACCCAACCTCGCACCACATGGGGAAGAGCTTCAGGCAAAGAGAACTGGATTGTGACATCCCCCTCGGAGGCCATCGGGTGGCCTCCGCGTTCCTTCTGCTCCTGCCGCAGCTCCGGCGCCTGCCTGTGAGCCCTGCCCTGCTGTGTGGACGCCCGTCCCCTCTGCCCAGAGCCATCTTCCCTTCCTTTCCTTGACTGGCTGAGTTTTCTCAGGTCTTTAAACTCAGATCACACGTCATCTGCTCAGAGCAGCTTCGCTAAACATCGGGCAAATCCGGGTTCCTCCCTCTAGACTCTTCCAGAACCCCGCAGCACTGGACGTTTCTTATCACAGTTTGGCGTTTGTACTTCTGCATGTGGTTTCTTGATCAATGCTTGTCTTTCTCGGGGTTCCGGAAGTTCCTAAAGAAAAGGACCGAGACTCCTTTGCCCTGCCTAGGGTCTCAGCAAAGCACCCTGGTCCTGGCTGCTGCTGTCCAAAGACCCAAGGTGCGAAGACAGAGACGGCGCCACAGCCACGCCAAGCCGGCGAGACCCCCAGGCTGGCCCTGCCGGCCTTCTCCAGACCCTCCCCTCCCCCCGTGCTCCTGTCCCTCTGCTCAAGGCGAGTGGTGAGGACGGAGAGGGCCAGGTGGCCAGAGGCACAGGTGTGAAAGTTGACCCCCAGCACAGAGGCAGTTGTGTGGACCAGATCAGCCAGCAGTATTTATTATTATTATTATTATTGCTATTGCTGTTATCATCTGTCTAAGAATCTTACATCCACCCCTGAAGGTCAGCCCATGATTTTCATTGTTCACACTTCACATGTTTCATATCCTGGTTATGCGGGCCTCTGAGGATGACCGGGGGACTTTTCTCTTTTTTATATTTTCGAGAAGAGTTTACATAAGATTAAAAGTGTGTTTTTCTTAAAATTTTGGAAAAACTTGCTGGTGAAATTGCATGAGGTGGTTGTTTTCTTTAAGGAAACATTTAAAAACATTTATTAAATCTGTTTAACACTTGTAAGATCATTCAGCCTTTCTAACTTAAATATAGATAATCTTAGGAATATAAAATCTAATTTTGGTATATCTAAGAACTTATCCATTTTGTTTAAATTTTTATAATTCATAAAGATCTTTTATCTGCCTATGAATTCCTTTGCAACTCAATTATGATTTATGCCTCTCCCTGTTTTTCTTGGTCAAGAACTAGGTTTTATATTTTCAGACTTTTCACAAAACCAGTTTATGACATTTTTGACATTTTGGGCCTTCCCTATTGTGTTTCTGTTTACAATTTCATTTATTTCCACTCTTTCCTTTATTATCCACTCTACTTTCTCAGCGTCTACTGTTCTGCTTTTTCTAATTTATTAAATAGAAAGCTTAACACATTGATATTTTGTTATCTTTCTTTTCAAATATAATTCTCTAACTTTCCTTTACGCCTTGCTTTAACTGCCTCTCATATACTTTGATATGTGGTATTTTTATTACTGTTTATTGCATTCTTTTCATTTGCATTTTGAGCTTTTTCTTTAATTTATGCTTGACATACAAATTAAAAGTTTTGAAAATTTCTGAATACATGCATTTTTTAACAGATTTCCTCTTATTGATTTACAGCTTGATTGCTCTGTAATCAGAGAATGTGGCTCACTCTAATATAATTCCTTGAAATTCATTTAGACTTCTCTTGTGACACAGTGCATGATATTTATGTAAATGTTCTTTGAAGTAATGAAAATAATGGTTCTCAGATTGTTAAGCAGTTTTCATTACATGTCCATTATATCCAACTTGTTAATTGTGTGGCTCAAATATTTCTGTCTGTACTAAATATTTTCTGCCTGACCTATCTCTTTCTAACCGAGTTATATGAATATATTCAATATATTAATGAATTTATCTATAATTCCTTATAATTCTGTCAATTTTTCTTATATTTCATGAGTATTTTATTACATCCATAAATATTTGGACTTTTTTATAAGCTTCTGGGCAATTTAAACTTAAATCAAGATATAATGATCCTCCTCATCTGTAATAATGGTTTTTGTCTTTTTGCCTTTTCCCTGATATTAGCATTACTCTTCCAGACTTCTCTGAGTCATCGTTCGCCAGGCATACATTTGTCAATTAATTGCCTGCGCATTTAGGCCTCAGTGTGTCTCTTACAAACAGCACACCATTTCATTGTTTACTTCTCATCTAAAAATCTTTGTCTCCAACCCAGCAAATATATTCCTGGTGATTTGAGTTTATTTCTGCCATCTTCTTTTGTCCTATTTGTCATTCTGTTTTTTGTGTCATGATTACTTTTTCTTTTTTCTTGCATTTATTTTATATATTGGCCTATTTCCAATTTGAAGAATAAATATGAGTTTATTTCAATGCAACGATTCTTCTCATGAGTGAGGAAAGACCTTCCAATGTTCTCTTATCCTCCTCCGCAGCTATTGTTGCCTGTATAATCTCATATTATTAATTTTCTGCCGACAAATTAGACATTTCAATAAGCTGACTCTGATTCACCCACCTTTCCCCACGCCAAGTGACCAGCGCCTCCCCTGGGATGCTCTGTGTCCTTCCTTCAGACTCACCACCTGCTGAGATTCCAGGTGACCAGTGCCTCTCCTGGGACATTCTGTGTCCTTCCTTCAGAGTCTCCACCTGCTGGGACTCCAGGTGACCAGTGCCTCCCTTGGGACGCTCCGTGTCCTTCCTGAGGTTAATCCCACGGAGTGGCTCTGGGCAGGATTGTGGTTATAAGTTCTTCCACTTTTGCTTTTCTGAAAAGTATCATTATTTCACTTTTGATCTTGGGGGATCATTTTACCGTGTAGAGCAATTTAGATGGGCATGTGTCTTTGTAATTTTTGAAAGACTTCATTCTACTTTCTTCTGTTGTGTGTCTTGATAAGCTTTATCTTAATCAGTTCTGTGAAGTTCTCAGTTATCATCTCACTCATATCTTTTCTGTTTTCTTGGCCATTTTTATTCCGTATTTAACCCTTGCAGTGTCTGAAGTTTTGAGTATGCAAAGAATAGAGTACGCCTCTATGTTAAACAGTTGGATGGCAATAGTTCAGATTGTATATAGCACATTGTGCCCCATGATTACACTAATGTACACAATTATGATTTAATAAAAAGAAAAAAAGAAAAAGAAATACGCCCCTCATGGACTCCCCTGATCCTCACTCAGAATGGCTCATTTGCATATCAAATGATGATCTGTGTCTGTGTGTGTGCATATGCTAATACTGGGCCAGATTTACTTTGTGAGAATCCCTAGGAAACAAGATTGAGAATGGTTTTCTCCAGAGGGGATCTGCCTAAAAACACAATGGACTCACCTGCCAGGAAGGGTTTTGGTAGATTGTCTTTTCCTGGGACTCCTTGAGCATGGAGTCTGTGCATTTGGACTCCAGATGTACATGAGGTCAAGTTATTCTCTTATATTTGCAAGGATACTCTTTTGTATTTGGCATGAGGTCAAATTATTCTCTTATATTTGCAAGGATACCCTTTTGTATTTGGGGGGGGAAGTGTTAGAGATGTCCTTCCCCGTGCTCCTTGCAGGCAGTCAGGTTTTTTTCACTCACCACTTCTCTGGAGCTGGAGTTCCTTCAATTTCCCTTCCCTCTGCAAATTAGTGAGCAGACTCAAAGCTCAATCTCTTAGCTCCCCCCCCCCCCCCCGGGCAGCGCCATCAATTCCCAAAACTAGGTGGCCAGTTGGGACTTCTATCCTAAAACTTTGACACGTTGGCTTCCATTATTGCCTTTACTCTGCTCCGATTTTATATTATTCTGGTATTTCCTAACTTATAATAGCTCTAAGGTGTGTGTTTAGCAAGAAGCACTTTTTTTAAACAACTCATCGAGCACGAAGGCATTTTAGAAAACTCAGTCTGTCCCTCCTCCTCCTGCAGCTGTCCTTCCTAAACTCTGCTTTTTGTAAAGGAGGGTTTTCTGCTATTGGATTCCTTCGATCTAGAGCTGGTGATGTATGAACTGCCCAAAGCAGCACGGAGCAGGCCTGAGTGCAGGGGCCTGTGTTTAAGGCAGAGCCTGCGCTGGGCTGACTGCCCAACTCTTCACTTCCGTCCTTCCTCCCCGCCTCCCCCAGTGGAGGAAGCGGGTGATTCACCACACACTGCAATTACTGGTGTGTCAAGAACCTTCCAGTTTTATTTCATTTGATCATTTTCCTCATCATTCTCCACCACTGACCCAATCCTTTCACACCAAAGCACCAACTGAAATGTGTTTATTAAATGTCCTTGGATTCAAATCTATCCTTGAAAGGCAGACAGTGTAAACACGACTCCAGCCACACACACAGTTTTGTGTTACCGATCATGTTATTCCTCTCGGCACTGTTTCCCTGCTCGCTCCACGTTGCTAAATTCTGCTTCTTGCGGTGGCCTGGAACTCAGCTGCATGTGTCCTCTGCACTGCCCTCAAATTCTCACCTGGGGACGGGCTCCAGGCTCCTGCCACACCTCCTCTGCCACGAGCCATGCTGTACATTTCCCTGAGACCTCTGAGTTTCTCTGATTCACGGAATCACGGCATTCTTGGTTTTAACAAACATCACAGAAGGCTCTCCAGAGTGGCTGGGCCTGACTGATCCCCCTACAAAAAATCAGGGGCCCATTTTCCATTTCAAGGAAGGAAGACGGTCCAAGGTTGGACCAAATCATAGGAGTGTTGACCAAGGGACTGTGGGTGTGTCTTCAAAGAGGTCCCAAAGGACTTTCTGGTGGAGTCAAAGGGGGTGTGAGAAAGAAGGGGAGTGGAGGGAACAGCAGATGACAGGCTCAGTGATTGTCATCACAGAGAGGAGCAGAGTGGAAGGAGGGCCCGCTCTGGGGGATGAGAAGAAACATCAGAGATTGTGAATATGGTCAGCCTGGGGTCTAATTGGAGTCGTGTGGAATGCGGAGCAGGCAGTTGGATGTAGATTCTGGGTTTTGAGAGAGACACCTGTGCCGGAGACAGAGACTTGGGAATTATCTGCTCACAGACGGAGCTTAAGACCACGATGACAAATGGCATCCCCTGGAGAATGCCCAGAGCCAGAGAAGAGACAAGAGCGAATCCTGAGCCCTGTGTCCTCTAGACGGATGAAGTTGGAGACAAGGGGAGGGATGACAGGCTCGTGAGCAGGAGGAGCCAGTGACACGGGAGGGAAACCAGCGGGCGCCACCCTGGGAGGCAGGGGACATCGGCAGCGCAGAGCCATGTGCCTCCTCAGACTCATTTGGAAGGTGCGTAGCAGAATGGTGATGACAATGGGAACTACAGGGAAAGGCCGCCAGGGACGCAGTGGGGGGTGAGGAGAGGAGGCGAGGAGCTGTCTCGGTCGGCAGTGAGGCAGAAAGAGAGGGAAGAGAGACATTTCTGAGTACTTTTCTTTGTAAAGGGAAGCAGAGGAGTACAGTCGTGGGGACAGCAGCAGGATGAGAGACATCACAGCATGGGATCCTTTTTTAAGATGAGGAAGCCCCTAACGTGTTGCTGTTATATTGAAAATGGTCTGAAATTGAATGGAGCTGGAATATATTCTTCTCAGTAATGTATCTCAAGATGGAAGAGAAAGTATCCAATGTACTCGGACTATTACGAAACCAATATGTATTCACCCACACTTTTATATGAAAGATAAGACACAACTACAGACTAGAATGAAGGCGGGAAGAGGAGGGGAGAAGTTGGGTGGAGAGAGGGTAATGGGTGGGACCTGACCTATGGTGCATATTGCAAGGGTACAGGTCAAATTTAATCAGACTAACGTGTAAATGTCTGAACACAATAAGTAAGTAAGGTGAAGGCTATGTCAACCAGTTTGACGTAAGAATTCCAAATTGTATATAAAATCGGCACATTGTATCCCATGAATGCATTAATGTACACAGCTATGATTTAATAAAAAAAATAAGAGAGAAAAAAAGAGGGACAGGAGGGCACAGGAGAGAGGCAGAATGGTGAGCTCAACGAGGTGGATGCAGAGCTGCGGAGTTTGGCACAGGTGGGTATCCGAGCAACCCACCCTCCGGCACAGGCGTGAAGGCTGATGTTGGAAAGTGGACAGAGGCGTTTGAGGGAATCACAGGCAGGTGCTCACTTCATTATTTCAAATCCGTAAGGGGGTGGACTCCCCAGAGACCCAGGAAACAGAGAAAGGTGGGAAATTGACACTAAGTCACTGAGGAAGCAGAAGGACGGGGACACACTGTGTAAGTTCCAAGGGCACCGAGGCCCCTTTCAGGTTCCTGACCATTAAATCAAATGAGACCACTAAGCTTGCTGGTTTTCTCAAAATGTAGGCTGAGCTGATGCAGGCAAGGATTAGACAGGGAGGTGGAATAAGCCCGTAGTTTAGGCAGACGCATGTCATAGAGAAAGAGAGGGGCAAGGGACTCAAAAGTGTCCAAAGGTGTCATGATGATTAGCAGTGTGGCCGGAGTGAGAAGAGAGGCCCCCAGGGAGCAGAGGGGTGATGTACACATGATGAGATCAATAAGAGGTGGCTCAAGATGGGACCAGAGCGTGGGTGGGGCTCAGGGAACCAGGGATCTGGGGAGACAGGGATCCTGGTGGCTTCAAGATGGGACCAGAGTGTGGGTGGGGCTCAGAGAACCAGGGATCTGGGAAAACGGGGTCCAGGTGGTTCAAGATGGAACCAGAGCATGGGGCTCAGAGAATCAGGATCTGGGGTGATGAGGGTCCAGGTGGATGAAGATGAGACCAGAGCGTGGTTTGGGCTCAAAGAACCAGGGATCTGGGGAGACGGGGTCCAAGTACAGGATTCACATGTCTGAGATTAAGGTGCAAGGGCATCAGTGGGCAATGCTGAAGCTGGACTGTGCCCCTGGGGAGAATGTCAGCACCAGGTGAAGGGCAGGACCAGTGGAGGATGTGAGAGCATCACCCAAGACTCTGCCTCCAGGGCTAGTCTCTGCCTGGGCTCCCACCGGGTCCTCCTTGGAGAATACAGTTGTTCTTGAGAGTTTGGTAAACTCAGTTGTAAAAAGTCTGGGCCATTTTTGCTTGGCAATGTCTTTGTTTCCCATTTTAATTTCCTTAATGGTTATTTGTCTCCTTCTGACCCTTTTTTGGAATTGTATGATTTTTTGCACCAAAAATTTATCTTTTCAATTGATTTTAAAATGCAATTGTTCCTAACATTCTTTTTCTCCTTTTTAAATCAGTTAAATCTGAAGTTATTTCCCCTTTTGATTTTAATATTATTTTTGTATTTTCTTTTGCCAAAGATTATTTGATCTACTAATATTTCAGAGAAGCAGATTTTATTATTTATGTTGTCGCTTTTTTCCTGAATTTTGTTGACCTTTGCGATTTTTACATTCTCTTTCCTCCCATTTATTTGTCCTTCTTATTTTTTCTAGGTTTTGACTTGAATGCCGAATTCTCTTGCTTTTCTCATCTTTCTTGCTTCTAATAAACACAGTCAAGTCACAGCAATAAATTTCTTCCTAAAGTACAACTTTGGCAGATTCTCATGAAATTTTTCATGTAATGCTCTCATTGTTATGTATTTGAACTATTTCCCAAGTTCACATCTGATTTCTTTTTGAATACTAGTGTTATTTAACATAGTTTTGCTTGTGTCTTCCTCTGTAGGATTTTTAAAACAATTCTTTTATTTATGATTTTATTGAATAATGGTCGAGGAATATCGTCCAGTGCTGGTTTGTGATTTAGACTTCACTGGGGTTTTCTCTGCAGTCTAACACACAGGAGAATCCAGAAATTGCCTGTGTGTCCTTGGCAGACCGGAGTTTTTATTGTTGGAGATGTATGGTCTGTATTATCTGTTAAATGTGTCGTGTTATCAGCAGTGTCCCCTTTTCCATTCCTTATGACTGTTTTGCCCTCAATGTTGTGTTGCCTAGTAACAGAATCACAATCTTAACTTTCTTATTGATTTATATACTTGGTTTCGTATGAATCCTTTTATTTAAAAACGCATTATATATGTTTTCAATGTGTCTTTTTATGAATTGCTGGATCTATTTGCTTGTTTTCTTCATCAACGAAATATGAGGTCTCCCCTTTGGTAAGTTTATCTTAGCTGTAAGATATCACTGATGCCTCCTATTGTGTTTCATTTTCTACTCTTCATTTTTATTTAGTTTTCTCTCCTTGTTATTCTAATTAGGTAGGTTTTCTTTTCTTGCCTGGTGGTGTTGAAAGTTAATTATTCTACTTTAATTTTCTCATAGTTAGTTTTATTTTTTAAGACCTATGACTTTCCTTTCCCTACTAGTTTCTGGAATCAATTGACTTCTGTCCCCCCCCAGGCAGAACATACCTGCTGAGAGCCACTTCTTTTTTTTTTTTTTTTTTTTATGATATCAGTACCATGTGCCACAGGAGCACTAGTTGTTGTTTTTTTCCTTCTTTTTTTTTTTGAGACAGTCTCACTCTGTCACCCTTGGTAGAGTGTCGTGGTATCGCAGCTCATAGCAGCCTCCAACTCTTGGGCTAGGGCGATTTTCTTGCCTCAGCCTCCAGAGCTGCTGGGACTACAGGTGCCCACCACAACCCCCGGCTATGTTTGTTGCAGTTGCCACTGCTGTTTTAGCTGGCGGGGGCCGGGTTCAAACTCATCACCCTCTGTATATGGGACCGGCGCCCTACCCACTGAACCACAAGTGCCTTTTTTTAAAATCTTTATTGTTTTTTGTATTAAATCATAAAGAGGTAGATCTTGTATACATCACTGCATTTATGGGGTACAATGTGCCGATTTCACATACAATTTGGAATGCTTACGTCATATTGGTTAATGTATCCCTCACCTCATTTACTTAATTATTGTGTTAAGACATTTATACCTCTGCTTAATAAATCTGACATGTACCCTTGCAATATGCACCATAGATGTGATCCCACCATTCACCCTCCCTCCCTCTGACCTCCCCCCTCCCCTTTCATCCCCCCCTTTCATCTTGGGCCATAGTTGTGATCTATTCTTCATATGAAAGTGTGAGTGATTGTAAATTGGTTTCATAATAGTACTGAGTACATTGAATACTTTTTCCTCCATTCTTGAAATACTTTACTAAGTAGGACATGTTCCAGCTCTGTCCATATAAACATAAAAGAGGTAAAGACTCCATCTTTTTAATGCTGCATAGAATTCAATGGTATACATATACCACAATTTATTAATCCATTCATGGGTTGATGGGCACTTGGGCTTCTTCTATGACTTAGCAATTACGAATTGAGCTGCAATGAACAATCTGTTGCAAATATCTTTGTTATAAAGTGATTTTGGGCTTTTTGGATATAATCTTAGTAGAGGAATGGCAGGATCGAACAGCAGGTCTATTTTTAGACCCCTGAGTATTCTCCACAGAGACTCAAACTTATTAATAAGAAAAAAACAAGTAATCCCATTTCATTGTGGGCAAGAGACTTGAACAGAAGCTTTTCTGAAGAAGATAGGCGCTTGGCCTACAGACACATGAAAAAATGTTTATCATCCTTAATCATCAGAGAAATGCAAATCAAAACCACTTTGAGATATCATCTAACTCCAGTAAGAGTGGCTCACATCAAAAAATCCCAAAACTACAGATGGTGGCGTGGATGTGGAGAAAAGGGAACACTCCTGCACTGCTAGTGGGAATGCAAGCTA
>CAUYON010051017.1:0-25900 GCA_963573935.1 Arctocebus calabarensis | reverse complement strand
ACGATTCATATACATTCAGAAATATTTTGATCATACCGTTACAGATATCCTTCATGGCATTTCCTTGATCACTATATAAAGACATTAATACTCTACCTTTAATAAGTTTCGCCAGTACCTTGCTAAGATGCACCGTAGGTGTGTTCCCAATTATAGCACAGGAATACAGGAACATTTTAAATTTTAATAAAGTCACATCTTACTTCTCCTTTATAGTTATGGTCTGTCTGTCTTTTCTAAAAAGTCTTTCTTTACTCAAGGTAAAATATTCTTTTTCTTTTTTAAATGACAGCTTTAAAGTCTTTCTTTTTTGCACTTAGCTTTTTAACCCAACTAGAATTAATTTTTACATATCAATATAGGGAGGTTATCAAATTTCATGTTTTCCCCAATCGTTCCAGTTCAATTTACTGAAAACTCTACCTTATCCACTCACTTGCGATGCTTTCTATCATATACAAGTTTCCATGTATGTGTGAATCTCTTTCTGGGTCATTTTGTTTCACTGGGTCATTTTGTTTCCCTGTAAGAAGAGTTTGGTTTCAATTATTACAGTTTATAAGTCTTAAAATCTAGGACAAAAACCCTTTCTTATGTCTCAAATGTCATTTAGCTGCTCTTAGTCCTTTGTTCTTTCAGATGAATTTCAGAATCACCTTAAAGGTCTTAGTTTCACCTTTTAAAAAATAATACAAAAGATTCATTTTCCTTTATTTTCCTTCCCTATGGTCATTAAATAATTTAACAGCATTTTATCAATTTGTGTCATAGTGTTGTTTTATGTACGATGCCTCCTTACAGAATTTTTTGGATGAAAAATATTTGTAATAGTTTTTCAAGTGAGTATATATGAATGATACAATCTTAGTAACATTTACTGAGTACTTACATGTCAGGCATTGCAATAAATTATTTAGAGGTATATTAATCCTCTTAACCCTATTTACTCATTTATTTATTTAATAAATATTATTAGTTATTGAATGCCTATTATGTGTCAGGTACCGTTTAGGCACTTGGGATATAACAAACAAAAAGGGAGTATCATTTCAAGGGGGAAATTTATTGAGGGTACAAAGCATTAGGTTATGCTGATTGCATATGTTAGATAAAATCCCTCTTGTAATTAGGTCTCCCTAGAGATATGTCACGTACCGGAACCCATCCCCCTTCCACTTCCCCTCTCCCCTCTCCTTCATTTCCCTACCCCCCACCTTGTATTAGATCATCTACTGCCTTCATGTTAGAATTGAGTACATTGGATTCTTGCTTCTCCATTCTTATGATGCTTTACTAAGAAGAACATGTTCCATGGTATAAATATACCACAACCTGTTAACCCATTCCTGGGTAGGTGGAAATTTAGGTTGTTTCCACATTTTGGTGATTGTAAATTGAGCCACAATAAACAGTCTAGTGCAAATGTCCTTATGATAAAATGATTTTTTTTCTTCTGGATAGATGCCTACTATTGGGACTGCATGATGGAATGGGAGATCTATTTTAAGTTGAGGATTCTCCATACTTCCTCCCAAAAAGGTTGCATTAGTTTGCAGCCCCACCAACAGTGAAAAAGTGTTCCCTTCTCTCCACATCCACGCCAGCATCTGGAGCATTGAGACTTTGAGATGTGGGTTATTCTCACTGGGGTTAGGTGATATCTCAGGGTGGTTTTGATTTGCATTTCTCTGAAATCCTCGAAGAAAAACACTTGAAGATACTGGCCTGGGGAAATTTTTTATGACGAATACTTCCATGGTAATTGTAACAGCAAAAATAAATAAATGGGACTTATTTATAAACTGAAAAGCTTCTGTACAGCTAAGGAGGCAACAACCAAAGCAAATAGAAAACCTTCAGAATGGGAAAAGATATTTGCATATTATGAATCGGAGAAAAGCTTGACAACTAGAATCTACAGAGAACTCAAATTAATCAACAAAAAAAGAGTCAACAATCCCCTATATCACTGGGCAAGGGACAGTAATAGAACCTTCTCTAAAGAAGACAAATGGCTAACAAACATATGAAAAAAGAAGTATCATTATTTCTATTTGTACATGAGGAATCAAAGTCACAGAAAGCAACTTTAATGATTACTCTCAATATTTAAAAAAATAAATTCTATTGTGCATCTTTGAGATTTACTCTCAATCTTGAATGGAAATTTAACCAGTCTTAAAATTTTAAGATAACAATTATCTTCTTTCAACACTTTGGTAACATTACTCCATTGCTTATTAACTAAGAACTGTAGTATTTACTAATAAGCCTACTGTCATCAGAGAAGCTGTCTTCCTCTGTAGGAACATTTTTTCTCCCTGACAGTTCTTGTCCCTTTATTTTTGTCTTATAATTTCACTACAATGTATCTAAAGATTTATTTTCACTTATTTTGTTTGATATCCTGAACATACATTTGACTTTAAGACTCATATCTTTCTTCATCAAAGACGAAGATTCTTTATAATTCTCTCCTCAAATATTACTTTTATACCATTCATTACATTTATTTATTCTGCAATTTCTATTTAATAAACATTGGAGTCTCCTAAATACCAGGTAACCAGTTTCTGAACTAGTCTGAAAATATGTCTACATGCTATTCTATATTCCTTCCTTTTAAAGGTAAAGCTTAATTCCTCTCTGCCTTCAATAGAGATAGATTTAGTGGCTCGCTTTTAATAAACGGTATACTGCAAATGTGATGGCACACCACTTTTGATATTAGGTTAATTTGATGGTTAATTTTATGTATGCATCTAACTGCGCCATGAGGTCCCTACAGATATTAGGTCAGACATTATTCTGGGTGTTTCAGTAGGGTGTTTTTGAATGAGATTATTATTTAAATCAGTAAAGTAAAGACCATGTCCCTTCCTAATGTGGGTGAGCCTTATCCAATCAGTTGAAGACTTGAATAGTGCAAAAAGGTTAACCCTCCTCTGAGGAAGAAAGAATTCTTCCTTCATTATGGCCTTCAAACTGGGAAATTGACTTTTTTCCTGAATTTGGACATAAATGGAAACATCAGCTCTTCCTGGGACTTAAGCCCACCAGCTTTGAGATTAGAACTGTGTCCTCAGCTCTCCTGGCTCTCCAGCTTGCCTACTCATCCTGCCAAGACTTGGCAGACTCATAATCGCTGGAGCCTTTTCCTTATAATAAATCTATTTATCTCCTATTGGTTTTGTTTCTTAGAATAATCCTGCCCAAGGCTATGGATCCCATCTTGACTTCCTCCCACCCCCACTGCTCACTTGGAGGAAGCAACTGCCATGTCATGAGGACATTCTCACAGTCTGTGGGGAGGCCCCTGTAGAGAGAGCTGAAGCCTCTGGCCACAAAGTAAAGAGAAATTCTACCAACAGCACACAAGTGAGTTTGGAGATAGATCCTCCAGCCACAAGCAAGCCTTGACATGAGAGGAGCACCAACCAACCACTTGCCTGGAACTTCCTTTGTGACCCTTAACCCATACTACCCAGTTTCCTGACCAAGAGAAATAGTGAAATAATAAACATAGGTTGTTTTAAGCCACTAAGTTTTGGGGTGATGATACATAGCTATAACTATAGGAACTGGCACACAGTAAGCACAATATATTCTTATTAAATGAATAAGGCTGCTTTAAGGATTAAATAAGCTTATATTTGATATGTTATAAAGAATTTATAGCACTACTTGACATTCATAGCTTTTACAAATTTGAGTACATTACTCAAAGACTTTTAATTTAGCAATTCTATGTTCAATTTAGAATTTATTCCTTCTATTGATTATTTTATTCCAATGACTATAATTTATTTCTTGGATTTCTAATCAGTTCTTTTTCACAACTATTTATTCCTGTGTTAGCTACTTATGTTGCATAATTTCATAGTTCTTTTTTAAAAAATCCTTTCATTTACTTCTCTGAACCTCCACCCCCCAGATTCTACATTTTTTATTCTTCGCTAAGAGTCATAGATTGGCCCTTTCCAGACCAAGACTTCCACTAAATGTATAGAGGTCCTGTTCTGTCATGACACTGGGGATACTGCAGAACCAGTTGTAGGCTTGGCTCAGTTCTAACTAGGGTCATGGCCAATGCCAGGTCACTTTGTATTATACCTTTTGTACAGGACAAAATGCCTCCCTTCTCTAAGAGTTCCATCTAAACTCCTGGGATGGCTTGAACAGCTATGTAACACTATCTCCTAATTCTAACTGATCATCTGCAGGCTAAGACAATAAGATTCTTTTGATATAGTCTAAGATGCATTCCCAAAAGAATTAGTTCTTATTAAAAATGAGAGGACTTGTTTGGACTGGTCCTTAGAGAAATCATATCTATTGCAACTGTCCACCTTAAAGATTGTAACTTTAAGGAACAGGCCTCACAGTATATTCTCCTGATTCACTTTTAGACTAAGAGTCTAATCATATACACGTACACTTCGATACGAAGTGTAATGCACTTATATAGAATTATTATTAATGCCTTCAGTTGTAAGGAAATTTATTAATAGGTAAAAGGTGGCATGAATTCAAATTTTCATTGACAGCTTTTTAAGAAATGCAGCTATAAACATCAAAAAATGATAACCGATGTTTATTATACTCACATATAACTTTTAGGTAGTCCAGATTTATAACCGTAGAGTTATATTTATGAATACTCTGTACATTTTATAATATACTGAGGCCTTGTATAATCAATGTATGTGGTACTATTTGCTATTTTACATTAATGTAGGTTCACAGTTGTTATATCTACTTTGTGACCTTTTTTGCTTAATGTTAAAATTAATTGTTTATCTTTAATAAGGAATGTAACTCTTAATTATAACGTTCTTAAAATAGGAAGGTAGAATTCCAAGTTAGTATTCTCCATTATAAAATAACATTTCTAGAAAGCATATTAATAAAGGGATATATAACAAGTTTATACTACAATCATAGACTACCTAAAACATATAAACTAATGCTATCACGTGATCACAAACAAGTGAACTTTCATCATGATACATTTTATTTTTTTATTAAATCATAGCTATATACATGAATGCATTTATGGGGTACAATGTGCTGATTTTATATATAATTTGGAATGCTTACATCAAACTGGTTAACACAGCCTTCACCTCACTTTCTTAATTATTGTGTTAAGACCTTTATGCACTACACTTAATAGATTTGACATGGACCCTTGAAAAATGCACCACAATCACGATACATTTTAAACACATCAGAGCAGTATCTCCAAGTAATGAGATGAAAAATTTTAAAAGTATATCCACCAAATGGAAATACATACATTTGCATAACAAATACCTCCAAAGAAATCCTAAAAACACAAACATACAAATTATTGGAATTTAACACACACACATAATGTGAATCTCTAATTTTAATTATTTTGGTCTCAGTGTTCTAATCTTGATAAATTTGGGGAAGGAGAATACAGAGTAAAAATTGACATATTCTGAGAACTATTTAAGATAACTGAAGTGAACTGTGTGTAGAAATGAATAACCACCATTTCTGAATATTTAAATTCAATTACTTTATAGAAGTGTGTTATGAACCATCTACTATAAGTTGTTCTCTTTTATATAACTTGAATATACAATATGGAATAGATTATATGCTGATACATAATTAGAACTTGAAGATAATATTGTCTTTTATAAGTTAAACTTTAAGGACAATATTGTGATGGAGGAGTTAAAATTCTGATCTTTAAAAAGAAATGATTAAACATTAAAAATGGCATCAATTAATAAAGCTTCCTACACAGGCCTTTGAGGAAAAAAAAAAGGTCTCTAAACCTAATCATAGATGTTTTACAGCTATCACAGACCACACACTTAGAATTTTAGCCCCTAGATATAAGTTTCAGATCATTTGACAAATTTCAACAGATGTGTGTGATGAAAACAAAACCTAAGACTAAATGATCACATGCCTCTGCCTTGCTCTGCCATCACCTTTCATAACCTATCTCACCATAGTTTATCTCTCCTACAGTAATATAGCTGAATATCTCTTTCCTCATGGATGACTGAACTGACCAATTTCCATAACAACCCATAATGGATAGCACAGATCTGTAGTCCAAAAGACATGGCAGTTTACACATCTGCCAGACTTCACAGTACCCTCACTAAATAGATAAAGAATGTTTTTCTCAGAGGAGTAAGAGTTGGACTACCATGCAAGCATGTTAAGGGGAGGTTGAGGCATATGTTGTTTGACGCAGTTCATCTAAATGATGGCCAACTAAGAGAGTGGTCTGGCCCAAAGACTGTCTTATTCCAAGAGCATGTCTTTCCTTCTTGTTAAGATGAAGGTGTTAACCTGTTCTGGGCTGAGGCCATTTACCATTTGAGTCACCTAACTAACTCTCAATGTTCTCATTCTAAACTCACCAAACAATTCTTATAACTATAATTTAGATTCCCTTGGGATACATCAACAAGGAAAGAATGGGCTAATCAGCCATCTCTAATGAATGATGCCCTTTTCAGGATTACTGGTCAAGATCGTGACTGTAGTTGATAATGTCTGCTCTCCAAGTGGTCATCTCCTCCCTCATGACACGGAAGTCAGACTTCTTGATTCTAACGGAACCGCAAGCCATTCCTTCAGGCCACACACACACATCCTCACCCAATTTACTCCTATTCACACTGGAACTGCTATAAGACCAATAAAGACAGAAAAGTATTGACACATTCTAGCCTGAAGGCACATACCAAGGACTTTAAGAAAGTTTGCTAATCATATGATAGTCCATGAATAATTAAGATACTTTCTTAAACTTATTATAATTTATTAAAAATCTTAATCTTTTAGTCTATTTAAAAACAAAGTAATTATTAATACTAATACCATGTTTTATGTTATCTAGCTAAATTAATCTGTTTGAAATAGACTGCATTTTTAGATGACAGCTAATGACAGCCTGCATCAGTCTATTTAGGTGACCAAAGTATGTTCTTTTTATTTCAATTTCTTCTCTTGGTCTTTGTGATCAGCACTGGCTCTGTTAAGTGAGAGGCCATCCCGTCATTTGCTATACAGTTTGGTCTTACAGGCTGAGTTTACTGGTTGCACTGACTCTATCAAAAGAAGGGCCTTCACTGCTCTAATTACCAATACACAACACATGTTCTTTGAATCAAATAAAAATGCAGCAAGGAGTCCACCAGATATGCACATCACAAAGCAAATTCACAACACTAAATTCAAATCATACTCTTTTCAAAAGACTAACTAATATAGCTTTAGTGGGAAGGAACAGTGTGCATTTTTTATTAGGTATATACTCTGTAATATAGAATATAGGAGATATAGGAATATAGAAAAGTGTTCATATCCTGCAGAAGTACAGATCAAATTCCTTTGTTTTCTTCTAGTTGATGAAGATGAAAGCAGAGGGGTCCTTGAAACTGTCGACATAGCCTAATAGGCCAAGTAAACAGTTGCTGAACCACACTTATGGATTACTGTCATATACTAGTCCCCCACAATACCTATAATCAGTTTTTTTACTTCTTCAGATTTCTCCAATTCATGCTCTATCATTCTTGAAGTGAGGCAATCAGAACTGGATGCAGGTGTTCCATTTATAACTCCAACTTTTAAAAATACACTCTTGGTTTTCTCATCTGCTGCTAAGCAACAGAATGACATTCTTACTGAGATACCTGTCATGTCCCACTCCCAACCCTACTCTAGGTGCTATTTTTTTCAAACAAAGAAAAGGTAAACAGGTTCAAACTTCTAATACTAATCCAGGTTATTTTAGCCAACGTACAGGACTTATCTTAAAGACACTTTTCATATACTATGATAAAAAGTGATTCTTGAGATTTACTTCCATATGTGCACTTAGGTGATGATGCATCAGTTCCCGGCTGGTACTGAGTACATGTCTTTGTTTATTCATTCTTGTGATGTTTCACTTAGAAGAATGGTTTACAGTCCCATCCAGGTTGTTGCAAAAGATACTAGATTCCTATTTTTCTTTGTGGTTGAGTGGTACTCCATTGCATGCATGTACCCCATTTTATTAATCCACTCATGTCCTGGTGGGCACTTGAGTTGTTTCTACGTCTTTGGTTTTTGCAATTGTGAATTGTGCTGCTATAAACATTTGAGAGCAGGTGTCCCTTTTGTAAAATGACCTTTTTTCCTTTGGGTATATACCCACCTATTTGGTATGATGCACATTGTCTGAGTTGGGAACACACTTACAACCTTGACTCAATTTGTGCAAAAAACAAAGTATGTAAACAAAACACATGTACCTTCTAATATTATGACTAGAAAATGAAACTCCTTTATAAGAATTCAACAAATTTAATTTGCACAATTTGACTGCTATTACAACTGAATGTTTCACTAAATCTTTCTATATGTGTTTTAGGCAAGATTGTTTATAATCATGTTTGTTTTTTAAAAAGTACCCCAAAATATATGGCATACGATTTAATCAATTTCACAATATTAACAAAATATATAATCATTTGAAATCTATCTAAAATAGAAAAATATTCATTTACTTTAAGATACTGGAGACATAAGAGTAATAAAAATGAGACGGTAATATATTTTAAGGATAATATAGGGATATTTCCATAATAAACTTCCATTATCATATCTTTAAAAAAAGTTTTTCTTATGCTATCCTTTACAAAGTATTATTAGTTTTCTAGGGTTAGCAGAATAAAGTCCACAGGTTAGCAATTCAACCAACTGAAATTTATCTCATGACTCCGGCATCTAGAAATCTGAGATCAAGGTGTCACGGAGTTGGTGTCTTCTAAGACCTGTCCTATTTGTGTGTAGATGGCCATGTTCTCCTGGCATCTCTGCATGGTATTCCTTGTGTGTATGTTGGTATCCCCATCTCTTCTGGTAAAGACATAAGGGTATTTAACCTTTATGACCTCATTTAACCTTAACTGCTCTCTTTCTAAAATATAGTCACATTCTGAAGTACTAGGGGTTAGGACTTCAACATATGAATTTTGGGGAGACATGATTCAGCTCACAGTACAAGTATTTAATAGTAGGTTACAGATATATGCCCCATTAGGAGTAAACTGTTATTATGTTTTCAAATTATTTTCAAATGGTACAAAAAACAATTATGCACACAGTAGGGGAATCTGTGTGAATGAACTCCATTTTTTTTATAACTTCCCCATAAGTCTGAAATTATTTCAAAATACGACTCATTTTCTTTTTAAGTATTTAAGTTAATTTAATGAGTTTGACTTTTATAGCCCTACTCTCATGAAGGTATCATCATGTATGGCTAAAGAAGTGCTTTCAATCAAGGTTTATCATACAGAATAAGAATCTTATGAATACAGAAGAAAAGGACTATGGGGACTGAGCATTACTATACTTCCTAAGTCTAATATAGCCATTTCCTTGCCACAAATGGTAGAAAAAAACTAAGCACAACTAAAGTCTGTTTCCTAAGCTCCCGTCTTTTAAGTGTTGTCTGTTCAACTATCAAAGGTTCACAAAGTTCAGTTAAAAAAAAAAAATTACCCTGCCTACCAACCCATTTCATTAGTAATTCTGGGATCACATGGTAAACAGCACCTAAATCTCAGCTCTGGGGTCATTACTTCTAAAACAGGTAGGTTTTAGGTAGGTAGGTTTCCCAGCACAGAGCATCTCAGCTAAGCACACTCCTATGACAATGCTACCAGGCCTTCGGGCTTATCAGATGCCAATCCACTCTCTCATTAGTGCCCTAGTATCTTATTCTTTACCTGACATAGGGATACTGCTCTATACCTACTGAAATTCAAAAAACGCTGTATATGTAACTTATTCTGCTAATAGCATATTTAGTGAGTTTTTTTTGTTGTTGTTGATGCCATAAGAAAACATTTGTTATTTATCTAATGAAGCAATTTTTTACTGTAATCCTAAGTGCTTCTAAAGAAAGAAAAAGATATCATGAAATAAATTAACAAATTGAACTACATTTTACTATCTTATAAGGCTAAAATTTCTGAATAATCATTGGTACAGAGAAGGGGAACATGAACCCAGCATTTACCTACTACCGTATAAGGCAATTCTGACTGCCATAGATTCTTCTCCCAAAGTCATTTTCTTATTGGGTAATCAGGCCTGTAGTACGTCTGACTATGACTAATCACTTAAGAACACAGCACCCACGTATCAACTACACATCAATTTACATGTCACAATTATTTAGAGGGGTATCTGTCCCAGAGCTGCTCTCATAGTACAAAATTGAGAATAGGCCTATATAAACTATAGTATAAAATTGAGAATAGGCCTATATAAGCCATTCACTTAAAGTAGTTCATTATGTACTGATTCGCTATATCTTCACTTAAATGTTTCTAAGTGTCATTTGAATAACTGTATTTATAAGACTTGAAACTAAGTCTTTTCATAAAAAAAAGACAAAAATTTCATTTTCCTACAGAAGATATTTAAGACAAGAAAACATTTATAAAATATGACTTAATATTACAGTTTATTACATGAGACTGTAAATCTGTGTATGTTGGTTATAATGTTATATTTCCTTATCTACTGCAAATTAGAAATCAGTAGTAAAAAAAAAATCTCTGCTTTAGAGAGATTTTTAGTCAACCTGTCAGAATAACTAGTACTCCATGCTTTTACACATCTTACAATTTTAACTACAACACCGAGACCAGAAGACCTGCATCAAATTCTCACTCTGATCACTACTCTGGGCCACTGAGCAACTTATTAATGTGGGGGAACTTAGTTTCATCATCTGTAAGATGAGAATATCACCTACCATCTTGGGACTGGTGTAAAGAATTAAATAATAATGCAAAATGTCTAGAACAGTAAACAGAATATATTCAGTAACTTTTCCCAAACTTTGGACTAAAACTCAGGACTCCAAAATCCTCTAAACTTTGTTCACTATGCATACAGACTTCCTTAAGACTTATGATATGGCATAAATGTACTATATGTACTAAAGTAAATTATACAGGGTGTCCAATAAAGTTCATGTGCAATTTAGACGAACTTTATAGACACCCTGTATGTCAGCAGTTCTCAACCTGTGGGTCGCGACCCCTTTGGGGGTTGAAGAACCCTTTCACAGGGATTCCCTAAGACCATCCTGCATATCAGATATTTACATTATGATTCATAACAGTAGCAAAATTACAGTTATGAAGTAGCAATGAAAATAATTTTATGGTTGGGGGTCACAACATGAGGAACTGTATTAAAGGGTCACGGCATTAGGAAGGTTCAGAACCACTGACTGCTGTATGTCCTTAGAGCACTCAAAGGCTCAATTACTAGTCATTCTTTTAAAAACAGACTCTATTACATCTGAACATACTGCTAATGATTGAGAAAAGTTTAAAGCAAGACCAATCTCCTAAATCTTTTCCTCTCATCCTGTTTGCTCTCATCACCAACATCATTTAAGTGCAGGATTAAAAAGATGTGTATATGTGAGGGAGAAGGAGGTGACACCTGACAATTGCAGTGTTTACAAATAGGTATGAACACCAATGCTGTAGCCTCTGCTTGCTTTAACAAAATCCAGCTAATTATATAGTCTTCTACTCTTTCTCTGAATGACTTAAAGTTTCCACAAGGGACTCTGATAGAGATTTCAGCAAGGGTATCCCATCTTTATTCTTTTCTGCCTCACATGGAAGAATAAGAATTGTCTTGGGCCACATATTACACAAACATTAATGACACCCGATGAGAAAAAATGGTCCGAAAAGTTATACATGGACCATATTATCTGATACCACAGAAAAGCAAAACAGTCCTTAAAATAATCTGCATGTGGGCTTTAGGTTAAACATTCTGGATTATAAGCATGAGGAGGTAATAATAGAAGTGAGTGAAATATAGGTGGACAGCATTAAATACAGAGTTGGGGGCACTAAAAATAAAACTGCCTAGGTAAAATTTCCCAATTTTGAATATGCCATTTATTATCACTAACATAATGTGTTTTATTTTAGTGTAAGTCAATTGTAGATCAATGAAAATTCAATTCTATACACTTGCCTACATATTCAATATCAAAAAAACTATATAGTATACACCTAATTTTATGGTATTTTAGCAGATGAACCAATAAAAAAATTAGTAAGAAGTAATATAGAGTACAACCTAAATTTTATTTAATGCATTCATACAATGATTTTACATGTATGCTTATGTAGCTGAGGGAAACCTGAACTGATGCTATCAAGACTTAGGTACATATGCATAAATTTCCACTCTTGAAATATGAAATCTTTTCAATCCTAATAAATCACACTTTAAAACAATAGTCCTATCAGTCTCTTGAGACAAATTTAAGAAAACTGTAGACTATTTAGTGAATCTTTGACACTTAGATAACAGTCATATATACCACTTCAGAAGCACCTCATGGGATAACCTTTCACAAATCACCACAGATCTAAGATGCCTGGCAAATTAATATAATTTTTGTTTTTTTGCCCTAATTTTTGTCTAAAAGGGTCAATTTCATGATAAAGTATGCTATTCTTCTTAAACAATCAGAAATTTTTTTTTTGAGACACAGCCTTAAGCTGTCACCCTGGATAGAGTG
This sequence comes from Arctocebus calabarensis, assembly GCA_963573935.1. Taxonomy (NCBI): domain Eukaryota; kingdom Metazoa; phylum Chordata; class Mammalia; order Primates; family Lorisidae; genus Arctocebus; species Arctocebus calabarensis. The sequence goes on along the minus strand of CAUYON010051017.1, from coordinate 13,278 downwards.
CTGTAGCATCACAGCTCACAGCAACCTCCAATTCCTGGGCTTAAGCGAGTCTCTTGCCTCCGCCTCCCAAGTAGCTAGGACTACAGGCGCCCCCGCCACAACGCCCAGCCATTTTTTGGTTGTAGCCCTCATTGTTGTTTGGCGGGCCGGGGCTGGATTCGAACCCGCCAGCTCAGGTATATGTGGCTGGCGCCTTAGCCTGTTGAGCCACAGGCACAGAGCCACAATCAGAAATTTTTAAATGAGACATCATCTTGCTCAGAGGATCTCAGCTTATAGTAAACAGATGCATGAAATAGTAAATATACCAGTAAAACGCAATCATGGCATAATTTCAGAATGTTTGAGTCCTATCCTATTGAAGAGAAAGGAGCTGTCAATTTCACAACCACACAAATGGTTAGTCATTTCACCATAGATCCTCGAAAATATGGGCTAACATCATTTTAAACTGGCATTCAGGACAATGGTCTCTAGTATGACAAATATAAAACCTGGGAATCTGAGACTGTGTCTTAATCTAGATCACTAAGCTTGTTACTGGCAAGACCAGAACAAAAATCAAATTCTTTTTTCCACCATACCAGGTCAGTTGTCAAACTTTCAGTTTTACCCCAAATTTAGAATGAAGTCCTACTTCATTTAGTGTTGCTATAACAAAATATACCTGAGGCTGTATAATTTATAAAGAAAAAAGATTCTGCAGGCTGGGAAGTTCAAGGAGTGTGGCACCAGCATTTGCTCAGCTTTTGGTGAGGGCTTTCCTTCTGCATCACAACGTGGGGGAAGTTCAAAGCAGAAACAGATGACACCAGGAAGCCAAACACGAAAGGTACCCTGGCTTTATAACTACCTGCTCCCATAAGTACTTCCATTCCTGTAGTAACTAATCCATTTTCCCAAGAACAAGAACTCACTCACTTCTGTGAAAAGGCATTAATCTATTCAGGAGGACTTGTCCCCACAACCCAAACATCTCCCACTAGGCTCTACCTTCCAATTCTGCCATTTTGGCGATTTAAGTTCAACATGAGTTTTGGTGGGGACAAATCACATCCAAACCATAGCAATTGCATTAAAGAGAAGCTCTCATACTCATGTAATTTCAGGTTTCTGCAAGTCAGAAAAAAAAACCCCACCTATACATTAGAGGAGGTATCTGCTCTGATCTATTACTAAAAAAGGCTGTATGCCCAGATGCTTTCTTTTCTTTTTGTTCTTTTTTTTCTTTTTTGAGACAGAGTCTCACTCTGTTGCCTTCAGTAGAGTGCCATAGTGCCATAGTTTACAGCAACCTCAAACTCTTGGGCTCACGTGATGCTCTTGTCTCAACCTCTCATGTAGCTGGGACTATAGGTGCCTGCCACAATGCCCAACTCTTGAGACAACTAGTTTTTGGAGACAGGGTCTCTTCTTCCTCAGGCTGATCTCAAACTCTTGGGCTCTAGAGAGCCACCTGCCTTGGCCTCCCAGAGTGTTAGGATTATAGGCATTAGCCACTACGCCCAGCCCCAGATGCTTTCATCAGTAAATTCTGTCTAACAGATAATTCCCATGTATTCAAATTATTCCAGGTGGAAAAGGAAAACAATGTGGGAGTTTCCTAATTTATTTTGCTAAGCTGTCATAACTCACAGAATTAACTGACAAACCATACTTCATTCTCACTTAAGAAATAAAATGTAAAAAAATACTTATTAGTGTAGGTAGGATTTACTATGAGCCCAGCACTGTTGTAGATGGTAAATTATTTAATCCTCACAGCAACCCTTGAAATATATCCTGTTATTACCTTCACTTTATAGAAGGGAAAGCACAGCATAGGGACTTGAGAAACTTCCTCAAGATAACACATTTAGTAAGTGATAAAGTTAGGGAAGAAGAGCAAAAATGGCCAATCAGAGACATTGCCTGTCTGATTGTCCCAGCTGGAAGGAAGGTAGGATGTTAGACTGAGGATTGTGAAAAGCAGTTACAGCTCAGATGTGGATCATAGGGAGAGACAACAGAGACATCTAGGGCCCCCACCAAGAAAAACTGACAAGCTGAGAAAGAAAAAGATACAGAGGAGAAGCAGCAGCACCAGCAAACCCAGTGAGGCCTGGAGCCCAGGAGAAGGGGGGAGGGGGAAGGGGGAAGTTTCCCCTCCTCTACATAGGTGGCTGCATTGAACAGTGGGACACAAAATATACTGGAGGTACTTCCACCCTTCACAAGCCCAGGCACAGTCTAGATCGGAATAGTGAGATAAACCAGAGAACTCCAGGAGTTTGGGTGTCCAAAGGGGTCACTCCATGGGAGAGTGCAAGAGAAACTGGGGTACTGCCTTTCTAAAACCTAGATACCTCCTTTCCTGCACAGCCTCTATTCATGGCATCAGAGAAAATAACTTTAGCTAGGGACAGCTGTTAGCTGCAGTCCCCACTGCTCCATTACAAACACTAGAGGATGCTCAATCCAGAAACTCACGAGGGACTGCTTCTCTACCATGGGTTCGTTCCTGGAGCAGCTCACTAGGGAAAGTGGGGCAACCACAGTTCAGAAGCTTCTGGTCTGCTGGTGTTTTGCAGGATTGCGTACTGGCAACTTAAACAGGTGGGCCACACTGGGCATCCATGGACATGAGAGTGATACAGAGAAAAGGTCCTCGCAGACATATGAAATGGGAGATTGTAGAGAGGTGCTCAGAAATCTGAGGTATCTGTGAGCATGCACACCTCATACTACTGGGAAATTACCATATTGGATTGGATGTGTCACTTGAAGTGAATTAGCCATCCCTTGTTCCTATGGCAACCAAATGCTTGGGTGTACAGGCTGAATGGGAGCAGTGGCCCTTCACTCCACTCTTTACAATGGGGAACATACCTTGAGCCAAGAAACTCAGGAGTGGTTGCTTCTCCCCCACCTATGTGTACTCTGGACTGAGGCTCCTACACATAGAAAGGCCTACCTCTCTCTCATTGGGGTCTTGTGATGGAACAAAGGGGTACCTGCTATTCTCCAGCATTCCATGGAGACTCACGGACTAGAGAAGGGGAAGTTCAAGAGTTGGTCTCAGGCAGTGAGGGAACTCACACAGGCTGATCTAATGGGAAAGTGCTAAGGGGTTCCACAGAACAGTGATTAGGAAGGGCACTCAGCTCCTCAGCCCACCCTGCAGTCTGTGCTAGTGGACAAGGGCAGAAAGAGTCTGGCCCACATCTTAGCACTCAAGCATTTAGTTCCTGTTTCCTCAGGAACAGCCTTCCCTGCTTGGAGAGATTGTCCTGAACTTCATACCAGCAGCTACACCTAGTGGCCGGAAAAACAACCTCTGAGCCCTGCTGAGGCTTTGCAAAGCCTTTCAGGCTCCTACAATCCAGTCACCATCTGTCTTGTTCCTCTCCCCACCTGAGGGGGAGTAAAGATCAAGCAACCCCCTGGGAGCTAGCTATATAGGGTGCCTAAAAACTTGGAGCATATGCTTGCCCCACCTGGGGGAAAATGGCCAGGGGAATAACAAGGAGCAGCTGCTTCATATACCAAATTACCACCTACCACATTGGAGATTAAGCTGAGGAACCTAGCTCATTTTCCCTGCTGGGAAGAGGTGAAGACGGCAAGTCAGAGGTAACTCAAAAAGGTTCATCAAACATGCTAGTACATCCATTAGGCCAACTCAGGACCAGCACTCCTCCCAACTGGCATGGTCAGAGACTGATCTTTGGGGACTGGGAGCAGGCCCATAATACAGGCCTACTACTTCCAGGACTCAATTGAAAGGCCAGGTAATAAGGAATCAAAGAACTCTGGAAACATGAAAAATCAGAGCATAAGGACACCCCAAAAGAAAACAATAACTGCTTACCAATAGGTATTGATCAGAACAAAAATATTGAAATGACAGATGAAGAATTTCGAATACGGATTGTAAGGAGGCTCAGTGAAATTCAAGCGAAAATAGAAAACTAACATCAAGAAACCACAAAAAACAATGCAGGAAATTAATGTAAAGTCCATTAAAAAAACTGAATTAAAAAAAATAAAAAGAACATTCAGCTGGAAATGAAAAAATTCATTCCAGGAAATATAAAACATTAAGTAGACAAACTTAAGAATAGGCTGGATCAGGCATAAGAAAGAATCTCAGAGCTTGAAGACAGCACTTTTGTATTACACAGAGGAATGTATTACATTTTCGTCAGAGAAAAGAGGAATGAACAAAGCCTACAAGGAATATAAGATTATATAAAGAGACTTAACATAAGAACCATAAGCATTCCTGAGGCTGAAGAAGAAAATATACAAGAGTTAGATAATCTATTTGAGGAAATAATTGAGGAAAATTTCCCCGTTTTTGCATCCAGGCACAAGAAGCACAATGGACTCCTGGGAGATTCATCACAAAGAATCAATCACCATGGCAGGCAGTCATCAGACTGGCCAAAGTTAACATAAAGGAGAAATTCCTACAGAATGTAAGGCAAAACATCAGGCAACTTAGAAAGGAAAACTGCAGACTTCTCAACTGAAACTTTGAAAGCCAGAAGGGGTAGGGGCCCCAGTCTCATTCTTCTTTCTCAAACAGAATAATGGCCAGCCTAGAATTTTGTATCCTACAAAACTACGTTTCTTATATCAAGACTTAATTTATCTTATCTAAGTATCTTACTTACTCAGATAAGTAAATGCTGAGAGAAATTAGCAAAATTGGACCTCCCTGCCCTGCTAGAAATACTCAGATCTGCATTATATACTGATCAGCAAAATATACACCCCAAAGTATAAAGTCAGCTAAAGTTCAGAGCCCAGATACTACAATGATTCAAGACATAAAACAAAGCAATAAGGTTCTACTTAATAGGATAAACAGAAATCCACCCACCTTATCAATGCTTTCAATAAATGTGAATGGCTTGAATTTCCCACTGAAGAGACATAAGCTGTCTGAAAAGAAATAGAAGCCGAGTATCTGTGATATCTCCAGGAAACACATCTAACCCACAAGGACTCATTCAGACTCAAGGTGAATGGAAGGAAAACAATATTCCATGCAAATGGAAACCAAAAGAAACCTGGTGTGGTCATTCTCTCATCAAATAACATAGACTTCAAAGCAAGAAAAGAAAAGATAAAATGGTCATTTTATGATGATAAGGGGAACTATTCAACAAAAGGACATAACAATCTAAATATTCATGCCCATAACACAGGTGCACCCAGATTCATAAAGCAAACCCTATTAGATCTAAACAAAGTGATAAACAACAATACTATAATACCCAAGGACTTCAACACACCACTGACAGAACTGGACAGATCCTCCAAGCATAAAACAAACAAACAAAAATAGAATTAAACAGGACTCTAGAACAAATGGGCCTAAGAGACATTTATTACATTCTATCTAAAAAACCACTATGCTTTTCTCATTAGCACATGGAACATTCTCTATAACTGATCACATCTGAGGCCACAAAACATGTCTCAACAAATTTAAAGAAACATAACTCCATAACTCCTACCATGTATATTCTCAAACTACAGTGCAATAGAGTGAGAAATGAATTCCAGCAGAAACACTCAACTCTGCACAAAGTCATGGAAATTAAACAACCTACAGCTAAACGACTACTGAGTCAAGGAGGAATTTAAGATGGAAATCATAAGATTCTTTGAACTAACTGATAAAGACATAAGTTATCAAAATCTATTGGAGGTAGAAAAAGTAGTCCTAAGAGGAAAATTTATAGCCTTAAATATCTACATCAAAAAGACAAAAGGATCACAAATAAATGACCTAATTAATTATCTCAAGGAATTAGAAAAGGAACAGCAATCTACTCCCAAAATTATCAGAAGAAAAAAATAACTTAGCAGAACTAAATGATATTGATAACAAAATAATTATATGGAAGATTAATAAAACAAAGAGTTGGTTCTTTGAAAAGATAAAATAGACCTCTCATTAGAATAACTAGAAACAGAAAAGAAAAAAGAGATATTCCAACTGATAGTATGAAAATACCAAATATCATCTCTGAATACTATAAAATCTCTATGCACATAAACCTAAAAACATTGAGGAAATGGAGAAATTCCTGAAAACTCCTAGGCTCAATCAGAAGAAATAGAACTTCCTAACAGACCAATATCAAGCAACAAAATTGAAGCAGCAATAAAAAAATCTTCCCACAAAAATAGGTCCTAGACCAGATGGTCTCACAGCCATCTGGCTCTCACTGGTCTCACTAGACCTACAAAGAAGAACTGGTACCTATCCTGCAGAAATTATTTCATAACTTGAGAAAGAAGAAATTCTCCCCAACTCGTTTTATGAAGCCAGTATAATCTTGATGCCAAAGTTAGGAAAAGATACAACAAAAAAAGAAAACTAAAGACCAATATCCCTTATGAATATAGATATAAAAATTCTCAATAAAATTCTAGCAAACTGAATTTTATCAAAAAAATAATCCACCACAACCAGGGGGGCTTCATGACAGGAATTTAAAGATGGTTCAATATATTCAAATCTATTAATGTAATTTGCCATATAAACAGACACAAAAACTAAGACATCTCAATAGACACAGAAAAAGCATTTGACAAAATTCAGCACCCTCTATGATAAGAAATACTAAAAATATAGGCATAGATGGCACATACCTCCAAATTATAGAAGTCATATATGACAAACCCATAGTGAACATCATAGAGAATGTGGAAAAACTGAAACCGTACCTGCTTAGAAATGCAACTAGACAAGGTTGCCTACTGTCACCACTTGAATACAACACAGTGCTGGAAATCCTAGCCAAAGCAATCAATCAATGAACACAAATGAAAAAAAATCAGTATGATTCCTATACACCTACAACAGTCAATCTGAGAATCAAAGCAAAGACTTAATACCTTTCACAATAACCAAAAAGAAAATAAAATACCTAGGAATATATTTAACCAAGGAGGTGAAGCCCTCTAAAGGGAGAACCAGTAATCACTAAGGAAGGAAATTACAGAGGATGTAAATAAATGGAAAAACATATCATGCTCATGTATTGACAGAATCGATAATGTTAAAATGTCTGTACTACCCTAAGTGATTTACAGATCAATGCAATCTCCATTAAAATACGAATGTCATTTTTCACAGATTGAGAAAAAAAAGTCTATGCTTCATACCGAAATAGAAAAGAACCCAAATAGCCACAGCAATCTCAAGCAAAAAGAATAAATCAGGAGGCATCACTTTACCTGCTGGTCTTGAAGCTATACTACAAGGCCATCATCACCACAACAGCATGGTACTGGCATAAGAACAGAGACACAAAACACTGGATCAGAACAGAGAACCCAGATATAAAACCATCCTCATTTTGCCACCGGATCTTTGGCAAAGCAGACAATGGTGTTGAGAAAATTGGATAACCACACATAAGAAGACTTGAAACCAGATCCACCACTCACAAAAATTAATTCACAATGGACAACATACTATACATCTGGCTGACAACCAGAATGTTTGAAAAGCAAACAATACCATTTTTAAAAGTTGGCTAAAAACATGAACAAAGCTTTTCAAAAGAAGATAGGCTAATGGCTAATAAACATATGAAAAAAAATGCTCAACATTGCTAATCCTCAGGGAAATGCAAATTCAAACCATGATGAAATATTAACCTAATTCCAGTGAGAATGACTTTTATTGAAAAGTCCAAAAACAGCAGATGCAGGCATGATGGATGCAGACAGAAAATAACACTCAGACACTGTAGGGACTACAAACTAGTACAATCTCTATAGAAAGTAGGATGGAGATACTTCAACAAAGAACTAACAGTAGACCTAACATTTGATCCAGTAATCCCACTACTGGGTATTTACCCAAGGAAAAAAACATAATTTATCAAAAGACATTTGTACTCAAATGTTTTTTGCAACACAATTCACAGCAGCAAAGGTGTGGACGCAACCCAAGTGTCTATTAATTCACGAGTGGACTAGTAAAATGTAGTATATGTATACCATGGAGTACTACTCAGTCATAAAAACATGGTGAACTAATAGCTTTTGTAACAGCCTGGATGGAACTGGAGACCATTCTTCTAACTGTAAATTTTCACAAGAATGGGAAAACAAACACCACATGTACTCAGTACTAAATTGTAACTAATCAACTTTTAAGAGCATAGAGAAGGACATTTTCTTATAATTTAAAAATATAATAGACTCATAAATAACTTTGGCTACAAAATATTCTCTATCTATTGGCCACCTCTTTGTAAAATTTTGTAATGACTGTTTTGTAAATAGTTACATATAGCTAAGATTTCCCCTTTTCCCTTCATATGGCAACTTTAGGGTGACTTTGGGACATCTTATACAATGAATATACTAATACTTAATACTAAAATCCTTCATTAAAGATACAGCTAGGTAAACAAATACACAAGTATTTACCCAGAAAACATTTTCAAAAAGATAGCAAGGACAGTCTTCTCCTACCAGATAGTATAAAACACATTGCACAACTGTCAGCAATATACATTGAAAGTTTTCTAAATTCCAGGTACTAAATAACTCATGTATACTTTAATACTCACAATGACCCTATGAGATTTGTGTATTTATCATCCCCACTTTAGAGATGAGAAAACTGAAATACCAAGAGGTTTAGTACCTTGACCAAATTAACACTCAAGATAGGCAAGGTCCACTATACTGAAAAGTCATTGGTGTATCCCTCTGGAAAAGTAATTTGGTTATTTTTATCCATTCACTTAGCAAATATGTTCTGCCTGGCTAATCGTTACTAACTACTACTCTAGATGCTAGAAACAATGGCAATGAAAAAAGCAGACAAGTCTCCTAGTTATATTCTAATGTGCACAGAAAATAAGCAAGAAAGCAAATATCATTTCAGAAAGTGAGAAGCATGCCAAAAAGGAAATAAAACTGGGTGATATGAAGAAAATGAAGGAAACAAATAAGGGGTTTACTTTTATCAATGTCCAAGAAGTCATCTCTAAAACAAAAAAATAAACAAATATATATACACATTTACATACACAAACACACACACACACACATATAGAGACATATATACATACATATATATGTATATCTATCTATCTATAGAGAGAGAGAGAATATAACTGAAAAGAGGACAGCCTATAATGAGCTGGACAAACATTCTGGGGGCAGAAGCCCCAAGCTAGGACCAGGTCAGAATGATCAGGAACTAGAAAGAAGGCCAACATACCTGGAGCAGAGTCAACAAGTATAAGACAGAAAGTGGATATTTACTACAGGGACCCAGGAAATACTCTTCAATCCAGCAACACCATTTCTAAGATTCTCTCCAACAGCAATAGTAGTATGTGTAAAACTATGCACAGAAGAAAGTTATTGCTAGGTAGTCCGTAAAATGAAAATGACTAGAAAAACTAAATGATCATTTTTAGAGCGTACAATAGATTACAGTATGACATACACTATACAGTTAATGAAAAGAGATAGACAGTATATGACCTGGTTCTTTGTACTGACCTGGAAAAAAAGGCATATTATGTGAAGAAAACAAGTAGCCTAAGGTTTATGACATAATTCTGTGTTTTTGGTTTTTGTCTTGTTCTTTTTTAATGAATGACAGTCTCACAAATTTGAAGGCCTAAGTCCGGTCCTGGATTAATGCCACTGTGCTTCCTCCCTCTCCAGGCAAACATCTTCTTGCATTCTATCCACCTCCTTCTTCCTCAAGTTCAGGATTTGGCTTACCTCAGCACATTGCTTGTTTTTCTCACCTGGGACCATGAACAGCATCATAAAAATTTTAAGAGTATAGAGAAGAACATTTTTTTATAATTTAAAAATGTAATAGACTTTAAATAACTTTGAAATAACTGAATCAGTTCTAATGATTTTAGTCAGAAAGCATCACATACTTTATTTAAAAATCAAAAGTCACAGTTCTTCAGTTCTTTCCCCTTTCCAGAAGCTCTGATGCATTGTACTTCTTCTGTATTCCTTTCTAACTTCTAATAAAATTCCTATCATACCACTGATCTGTGGTCAGTGGGTTTATTCTTCGAATCCCTGAGACCAAGGACCTACTGAAGACTGAAATTCCAGAATCATATTTGGGGGCTCATTGAGACTGAAGATCTGTGTTTTTAGGGTTCCCATAACAAATTACCACAAACTGAGTGGCTTAAAACAAATTTATTGGGAAGGGGCAAGATGGCCGCCTGAAAGCAGCTTCCAACAGAGGCTCCTGTCCAAAAGGAAAGATAACCTCCAGAAACTGCCCAATTGAGCTGAAGACGGAGAACCTAGCTGAGAGACAGAGAAGTGATAACTGCAGGTTTCCTCTGAGGCAAGCTGAGACTTCAAGAAACCAAGCTACAGGCAGAAAAACTGAACTAAAGGTTTCCGCCATTCTGAACTTCCAGGACACCCTTCCCTACTTACCTGACGCACCAGAAGCCTGACCTCTGCTGAAACTGAGGGGGGACGAAGTGAGCAGCGCCCACCCTCCCTATCTGCCGGAAGAGACAGCCCACCAGGTAAGAGACTCCCGGGCCCCACCGAGCCCCTGCAAGCTCCCAGGCCAGGGACACCGCCGGGACACCTGAGCGGCTCCAATCCATGCCCCAGTTCCAGATGGTGCAACCAGCGGCTCCGATTGGCACCCCAGCAGCGGCCAGGAAATCCACAGGGACTCCCGTGCGGCACTGATATGTGTCCCATCCAGCCTCAGCCTGCTGCCTGCCGGGATCCCACACAGCTCTGATCCACACCCTCCGGGATTGCTAGAGACATGGGCTCCCTTTGCAAAGGTCACCGGATGCCCAATCCTATGCCCTGCTGTTTGATCTGGGTGTGCCACACTCCGGAGCTGCTCCCACAGCCAGATCGCCCTGGGTGGGGCAGTTCCAGAGGAGCCACACAGGGTCACTCCCTACAAAGATCCAGCAAGAACAGAGTCATCCTGCTGGGGTCTGATCTGGGAGAGACACCTCCCCAACTCGGAGGAAGGTCACAGGCAACAGTGAAAAATAATCACGAGGTGGAATCAACAGAAAAACTCTTGCAATATGAATAATCAGAGTAGATCAACTCCCCCAAGGAACGACAAGGTAAATACAGGACAAGATCCTTTGCATAAGCAAATGGCTGAAATGTTAGTAAATGAATTCAGAATCTGAATAGCAAATAAGATCGGTGGAATGGAGGAAAAGATGGAATTAGAATTTCAAGCAGTTATCCAAAAGATGTCTCAAGAATTCAACAAATTCAAAGACCAAATGACCAAAGATTTTGACACATTGAGACAAGAAGTTGTAGCCCTCAAAGATGTGAGAAATACAGTAGAATCCCTCAGTAACAGAATGGAGCAAGCAGAAGAAAGGATTTCTGACATGGAAGACAAAGCTTTCGAATGCTCCCAAACTTCCAAAGAGGAAAAGAAATGGAAGGCAAAAAATGGATCATTCTCTCAGACAGCTCTGGGATAACTCAAAGAAAACCAATATTTGCCTTATAGGGATACCTGAAAACGATGAAGTGGCGTCACAAGGCACAGAGTCTCTTCTTTATGAGATTATGAAAGAGAACTTTCCAGACATGCCAAGAGATTCTGAAATTCAGACAGCAGACAATTTCAGAACCCCAGCATGAATCAACCCGAATAAGTCATCCCCCAGGCACATCATAATTAACTTCACTAAAGTTAATATGAAGGAGAAAATTCTGAAAGCAGCCAGACATAAGAAATCCATTACTTACAAGGGAAAGAATATTAGAATAACTGCAGATCTCTCTGATCAAACATTTCAAGCTAGAAGAGAATGGTCATCAACTTTTAATCTCCTAAAACAAAAGAACTTTCAACCCAGGATCCTGTACACATCTAAACTGAGTTTCATTTATGATGGAGAAATTAAATACTTTAATGACATCTACATGTTGAAGAAATTTGCTATAACTACACCAGCTCTCCAGCATATTCTCAGACCTATCCTCCATAATGACCAGCGTAATCCTCCACCACAAAAATAAACTCACCCAGAAACATTCTATCAAATGTCAACTTCCGGAGTGATGAAAGGATTAAAAATGTCCACTGGACTTTCTAAAGATTTATCATTAGTTTAATTAATGTGAATACTTTAAATTGTCCTCTAAAGAGGCACAGGTTGGCTGACTAGATACAAAAGCTCAGGCCAGATATCTGCTGCATACAAGAATCTCATCTTACCTGAAAAGATAAATTTAGACTCACAGTGAAGAGATGGTAATCTATATTCCAGGTAAATGGAAAACAGAAAAAAGCACGTGTTGCAATCTTATTTGCAGATACAATAAGCTTTAAACCAACCAAAGTAAAGAAGGATAAATATGGAGATTTCATATTTGTTAAAGGTAATACTCAATATGAATGAGATTTCAATTATTAACATTTATGCACCCAACCAGAACGCGCCTCAATTTATAAGAAAAACTCTAATAGACATGAGTAACTTGATTTCTTCCAGGTCCATAGTAGTCGGAGATTTTAATACTACTTTAGCAGTGCTGGATAGATCCTCCAAAAGGAAACTAAGTAAAGAAATTTTAGATTTAAACTTAACCATTCAACAACTGAATTTAACAGACATCTACAGAACATTTCATCCTAATAAAATTGAATACACATTCTTCTCATCACCCCATGTAACATACTCCAAAATCCACCACATCTTAGATCACAAGTGTAACCTCAGCAAATTTAAAAGAATAGAAATTATTCCTTGCATCTTCTCTGACCATCATGGAAAAAAAGTTGAACTCAATAACAACAGGAATTTGCATACTCATACAAAAACATGGAAATTAAACAACCTTATGCTGAAGGATAGATGGGTCATAGACGAGATTAAGAAGGAAATTACCAAATTTTTGGAACAAAATGACAATGAAGACACGAATTATCAGAACCTCTAGGATACTGCAAAGGCAGTCCTAAGAGGAAAATTTATAGCACTGCAAGCCTTCCTCAAGATAACGGAAAGATTGGAAGTTAACAACTTAATGGGACATCTTAAGCAACTGGAGAAGGAAGAACATTCCAACCCCAAACTGAGCAGAGGAAAAGAAATAACCAAACTTAGAGCCGAATTAAATGAAATTGAAAACAAAAGAATTATACAACAGATCAATAAATCAAAAAATTGGTTTTTTGAAAAGGTCAAAATAGATAAACCTTTGGCGAATCTAGTCAGGAAAAAAAGAGTAAAATCTCTAATTTCATCA
>CAUYON010051015.1:0-10149 GCA_963573935.1 Arctocebus calabarensis | reverse complement strand
ATATAAAGGCTACAGATTTATGGGTGTTGATTTTGTAGCCTGAGACACTGCTGTAGTCCTTGATCACTTCTAAAAGTTTTGTAGTAGAATCCCTGGTGTTTTCCAAATATACAATCATATCATCTGCAAAGAGTGAAAGTTTGATCTCCTCTGACCCTATGTGGATACCCTTGATTGCCTTTTCTTCCCTGATTGCAATGGCTAAAACTTCCATTACGATATTGAAGAGCAGTGGAGACAATGGGCAACCTTGCCTAGTTCCTGATCTAAGAGGAATGGTTTCAGTTGAACTCCATTCAATACGACATTGGCTATGGGTTTGCTGTAGATGGCCTCTATCAATTTAAGAAATGCCCCCTCTATTCCCATAGTTCTTGATTTTCTAATAGGTGAAATTCTTGCACCTCCTGATCCTGACAGATTTCTCTTCGGCTATCTTCTACCAGGCTATTTAACAAAATATTTCCCATGTTAATTATTATCACTCCTCCTAGACTTTGTCCTTCTGTCATCTATAATTATGTATAGCCTCCTAGATACCAACCTTCTCTCTAGAAATTAACCCAGGTACCAACCTTCTCTCCTAGATATCGACCATGGATTGATATCCATGGTATAACATGTTTGGTAGATAGATTTTACCGACTATACTTTGTTTCATTTCTGTAACTGGGCATACGTGCTTACTACTAATATTTACACAGACCTCATTATAGTGACTAGTCGTCACTGTCCTTGTGAGACTCATCTCTATGCACAAATAGAAATCATGTTAAATATAATTAAACCAGCACTTATGCCTTGAAGGATGTGCTTGGTTTCAAATGCATTTTATCCAGGGAGGGAGGTTGCAACAAGACATGGCCTTTGAAGTCTTTTCAGAAAGTAATTGGAAATTAGAAAAAAAGTTTATATTTAAAAATTGCTTATTTATAAATCTTAGGGCTATAATATGAAAGTGAATAGCTGATCATACCATATTAAAATAGGTGCTCAAAGATATAAGTTGTCCCAGGTGACTTAAATAAAAAAACAGGGAATTTAACAGGGAATACTTGAAGGGAATACTTTATATGGTTAAATATTGAAGCTCTATGAAACCAAGTATGATCAGCTGGTTTCTCCTTAATGGCAGAAGATGTAATAATAGAAATAGTGTCAGGGAAGCCAGTGAGAATGGGAATTCTGGCAAATTCTGGTGCTTCCCAGCAAGACCTCAGTCTTCATGGTCTCTACATGCACAGACAAGGCTGAGGGGGAGGGGCAGCCAGGGAGGGAGTACCTCCATCTCTCTTCCCTCTGTCCTGATCTGCACCTGGTGACTTCCACCAGTCAGAGTCAGAGGCAGCCAGATTTCCACTGAGTTCTGGTGATGCGTTACAGCACTAAATATTCCCGTACACAGAGGCGCACAAGCTGAAGGGCAAGGATGAGAAGTGAAGAACAATGAGAGCCATTATTAAGTTTGCCTCTGTGTTGTTACATTATCAAATAATTAGAGGGATATATCCTCTTTCTTCAAAAAAGTGTCAAAATAAATTTAAATTAATTTGAATTGGATAAAAAGAAGACTATTCTAAAATAGGTCAGGCTACAATTTTTTTATGTTAACTGCATGCAGTGAGAATTAATAAGGCCTATTGTGTGACAGACATTGCCCTAAGTTTTTTCTGTATAATAACCTAATTATGTTATTAGTAATAAAAAGAACTATAGGATAGGTATGATCACTATCCCCCTCTTTCAGATGAGAAAAGTCAGGCACAGATCAATTATAGTATATTCCCTAAATTCACAATAGCTAGTAATGTTTAATCTTTGTGGTCTGGCTTCAGAGCTGTGCTCTGTACCAGGAGAGAAACTTTTAATAAAAAGAGGAAAGAAAAAAATAACATTAATTGAGCAGCAACTTATCTTAGCACTGTGTAGGATACTATGTAATACTACCTAATTATAACAGAATAGTATTTAAAAAATACCTCCTGATGTATTTTCCCCTGTTGGTAACCTTTTCTTTCCTTCCCTGAAAACCCCTTCTTTCCTCACAGCTAAGCTGTGAGGTTTCTGATGCTCAGTGAAGGACATATTAGTTAAACAACAAGGTTCATGGGTGGGACAGAATAATAAATTATCGGAGATATTCCCATTTAACAGAAGAAAGAAACAAATAAAAGCTCTGCAAAGGACATCCAGGAGGTTAAGCATGAGTAGATTCTGAGAGAATGAGAATAGGATTGAGATTATGTCTCTTTGGAACACTTAGGCCCCAAGGGAATAAATGTGTAGCTTAATACCTAATGTGCAGTTTAACATCACAAATTATTTTCCGAGTAAATTCTTAGTGTACTGCTCCACTGCACTCCCCTCGGGGTAAATCTTTATAGATTTGTACAGATCAATTATCTATGCTTAATTCTACCTCCAGGAAACCCAAATCTGAGCTCAAGCCTGTATTTTTGGTACACTTCCAAAATTACTTATTTAATATCTATTCTTAGGAAAGGTTATTTGACTTCATGTAGACATGTATTCAACTAAGGAATACATCTTAACTCCCTCCCAAGGAGAAAGGAAGATTGTTAATAAAGGACAAAAAAGACACAACTCTTTCAAAATCCATGATGTCAGTGTTTGCATAATCTAGAACCTTATTGTATTTGGCAAATTATATGTGAAGTTAGTAGTAAAATTGTTTTCATCAGCAGAAAAGAAAGAAAAGTTACTTTTTACTAACAGGTTCTCAATATTCTGAAGAACGGTGAACTAGGAAACGTAAGCATCCCTTAGGTGTTACTAGGAAACTCATTGCAGACTGTCAGTCAATGTAATTGACATAAAGAGAAAATAAAATCTATTCTAATATACTGGACGTCAATGTTAATAAAGCATGGCAGAGGAGTCCAGAGAGTTTCTGAAATGTTTTGAATGGGTTCGCAAACCCATTGAGAACTGAATGGCTCTTACTGTACTCAACGTGTGAGTCAGCTATGAACGAGGCTTTCACACGGGATCTTTCAGAGGAATTAAAAGTGCTGATTTCATTAAGTAGAAAAAATGTTATATGGATTGATATGGAATGATGACCATGTTACAGTGTTAAGTGAACAAAAAAGTTTCTGACACTTATGCAAAGTAAGGTTTCAGTGAAAATAGAAACAGTAATAACAACTTAAAGAAGGTCCAGTATTTTCTTCAAGGGAAAGTTTCATAACACGTACTTTGCAACTGTTACAGATCCTCTTAATGCTGAAAGCCAGATTTCCTAAACATTCCATGTTTGGTGATTATTTCGGTGGTACAGGTAAGCATTTTTAAGCATCTCCCCTTGTGAACACTAGGTTCCTGCCTTACAAGAAGCAGATACAAGCTATTAGAATGAATATCCAGAAATACTTGTTTTTATATCACATTTCATACTCATTTAGGATAAGAAAAAAATGGAAAAGAATCAGAAATTGTAAAACCCTGAAAGTACTATATGGATGTAGGTGGTGCCATTGCTGAAATTATTCTTTCTGTGTCTTTCTTGTTTTTGTCTGATTTTTTAGCATCTGAAGTTGTTTTGTAGGTTACCACAGCTTTTTCTTTGGGTTTTGAACTGTGTAAACCATCAGATACGATTTTGTTTTGTTTTGTTTTTACTATTGTTACTGCTGGGCCTATGCGGCTTCTCTGCTGCCACTAGCTGTGCCCTTTCTTTTTATTTTTTATTTTATTTTATTATTATTATTTATTATTTTCTCTATACATACACATGTGTTTATTTGGTTTCCACATTTTGCCTTCACAAAATTAAAAAGGCTTCCAATTTAATAATAATAACAATATTTAAGATAAAGACTAGAAACAAAATCTTCATAGAGAACGAATGAAGATAAATACATTCAAAATAAAAATCAGACGATTGCTGCAATGAGATATTGAACAACGATAATACTAATGCAAAAAAGTAATATTCACATTGTTAGATAAGAGTATGTCTATCATATATTATTATTATTATTATTATTATTATCATCATATTATTATTTGTGATCTTCAGTATGTTACTTCTACCTCTTCCTGGCTTGCTTGCATTCCTTGCCTACCCTTGTAACCATATCCCCTGATACATATATATATACAAAAAAGTTCCCATAATTTAAAATCTCTATCTCCAACTCAGACCTCAGTTCTGAGACACAGACTGAATATATCCCATTGCCAATCTTTGTGGGCTGCAATAAGAAAACACCTTCTAGCAAGTGAATAAGGAATATGATTTATGAACAAGGAGAATTATTGCTCAAATTTCTGGAGCCTGGGAAGTCCAACAACCATATGCCAACATATTCAGTGTCTGGCAAAGACTCCCTCTCTGCTTCAATTATGGTGGCCCTCATTATGTCTTTATTTGGTGGAAGGGATAAAGGTTGTGCCCTTAGTTGGTGAAGGAACAGAAGACTCCCTCGAGCATCTTGTACAAGTGCATTAATCCCATTCATGCCAGTTGAGCCCTTGCAACCTAATCACCTCCTAAGTCCTTACCTCTTAATACCAGAATTAGAGAAACTGGGTTTCAACAAGAATTTCGGAAGGACACAAACATTAGACCATAGCACCAATCATCTTTTAGTTTTATTTGATATAATATCACCTCAAAATTGTATAACAAATTATACTTTTATGATAAAGACTGTGACATCTGGAGCAGGAATTGTTAGTTTTGAATCTTTACTACCTAATAGTTATGTGATCTTGAAGAAATAATATTTCTGTGCTTTTGTTTTCTCATTTGTAAATGAGGTTAATTATAACACCTACCTTGTAAAAGTATGATAAGGATTAGCTACATTAATCACTTAGAACAGGGCCCACACAAAGTATGTTCTTGAACTTGGTTATTTTTGGCCGTCTTCCGTCATCTTTCAGTTGACTGAAGTGTAACTTCAAGATGCTGCATTGGGGAAAAGTTGTACCCATTTTATTTCCTGAGACACTGCATATCTGTATCTCTCGAAGGACACAGAAATAAAATAGAGCTTGGCTACTAACGTATTTTCTACTTCTCTGTATTCTTATGGGAAGGAAACCATGGAGAAGCACTTTTTGAGAATCCTGGGGGTATTCCAAGACCTGTCCTGTTTGTCCCCACTAAAGAAGATGAAAAAGCTGGATGATGGCTTTCTTCATCTCCCTTATGTGTATGGTACCAGAACTATAGACCTGATAAATGACTTCTAAGAGGAATCCTGCAGGCTATTCAGAAATACATTTCCTCCCTGATAAAAGGGGAGAGTAACTAAGATAGTTCTCTCATCAACTTGCTGCTCCCTTACAGTAGACAGAATAATGATTCAGAGTTGTTCTGCCATTGGACCCTAAGGGGTTACTTTACATAACATTAGGAATTGTAAAGCACTTAAATTACTACATATGTGTAGTTGTTGACATTAACTTTGGCCTATTGCTTTTTAAAAAAAATCACATATAATTAAGGGTATTTCCCTGGACATGGAGAGATTATCCAGAAGAGTTATTCAGGAGGACCCAATTTAATTACAGGAGCTTTCACAATCAGAGATGTGGTGATGGAAGGAGGGTCCTGGAGGTATGAAGTGAGGAGGACTGAATTGCTGGATTGGTGACTGAGGAAATGGCTGCGAGACAAGGCAGGCAGGCAGCCTCTAGAAACCAGAAAAGGCGAGAAGGATCTTCCCAAGAGCACCCAGAAAGGAAAGTAGCCCTGCCAATATTTTAATTTTACACTAGGAAAATCTATGCTAAATTTCTGTTCTATGGCAGCATAAAATAGTTATTTGTGGTATGCAGAAAAAATATTTTTGTGGTAACTTGTCATCCTGCCAATGAGACACCAAAAACTCCCTCCAACTTCCCACCTCACATAGTACTACATGAGGATCTGACATCTGATCCCAACTCTGTCCTGACATCACATAAATTGTAGCAGCACAGACTCGGCATCATGGGATTCTGAGACAATACTGCAATGCCTCCCTCCCTAAGGACCTGGTAAGTATGTCCATCTTGCCCCAGTGTTTCCTGACTTACATTTTATCAGTTTTCCTTGGAGAGTGGTGTTATACTGTTTTCCTCTTTTTTGATTACTAAGGGTTTTTTAATATACTATCTAATACAATTTCTCAAAAGTGTAAAAAAAAAAAAAAGTCACTGTAATGATTTAAACCTGAGTAGAAAAGAGATTGGGGAATTTTGTGAGAGGTTTTAATTCACATGGTTTTTATTATCTTCTGATTTTATAAGCTTTTTCCCGAACTCTCGCAGTCCTTGAATAGCATAGAGACCTATGCCCTACTTCAGTAAGGTGAACAAGCATTTCTAAAAGTTTTTCCCCAGTTCACCGACAGGTGCGGATCTTTGTTAAATACTTATTACTTGGTGATGTGTAGCCCAAGGAGATAGAGATAGATTTTGTAAAATAGCCATATCAGTTGACTAGAAATTAATGTATGACTGATCTTATTTTCAGATTTATTCCATAAATATAAATAAAGCAATAGCATAGGGAAGTGTAAACAGCATGGCTCACTTGGAGTCAAATTGTGAACTCCTGGAAATGACTTTGGCATTTGCTTCTCCTTAGTCATTTATTCAGCTGAACTTTCTTCAGTGGCTTCTTCTGTAAATTGCCATGCAAAGGCCGGTTAGTGTTACAAAAATTTCTAATATCAGAAATACTGTAATTATTAAATGTAAAATTAATAATTAACTTTATTCATTAATAAATATTAGCATTAAATCTATAGTCATTAAAAAATAAAAATCTGATCGATCACCCATATTTTAGTCCCTCTTAATTAACTCAATAACTTTACGGTAATCACATTATATCTCTGTCTACTCTTTAAACAGAGATAATTGATAATTCATAATGTATATAGAAGAAAACAATAAGGATTTTTTAAATCTAAAAGTAAAGGCTGGCATTTATTTGATTATGTGTCAGAAAAAAATTGACAAGTACCTTATATGTCCACATGAATAAATAATTCATATAAAATAATACACAATAATTATAATTTCTAATTAATACAAATGCTGGCAGATACATAGAATAATCATCTATTCTACACTTGATCTTAGCCAAAATGCCAAGAAGCGATATAATCACCTACTCTAAACTTATCTATTTTACACGTGAATTTTACACATTCTTTTTTAATCAAGGTAAGGATTGGAAAATTTTATTAATCCACTGGAATTTTATGAATGCAAACAGTTTGTATCTCTCTGTGTCTCAGGTATGCATTTAAGTACAACAAACAACAAACACTGATTACATGCGTGTAGACGAATAATGCTCCCTTAATTTTATTACCTGGAATGAAGGTGTTCATTTTTCATATTCTCAGATTGTTTGGTTTTAAATCTTTTGACATATAGCATACTCTGCCTTGTATGTATGTACATAGATGTGTGTGTGTGTGTGTGCATTTTCCAAACTGGACTTTGAACCACTGAAGAACTCTATCTTCAATATCTTTTTTTCTCACTGAGCCCAGAGCAGATTCTACACAGAGAATAGACTCAACATATAGTTTTTCAATTACAAGTTAATTTAATGTCTTTTCAAAAATTATTTATTTCCATAGATGGAGGAGGTACAGTGGTTTTTTGATACATAGATGAATTCTGTTGTGGTGAAGTCATGGCTTTTAGCATACACCTTACTTGAATCTTATTCATTGTATCTGAAAGGAAATGTAGCATTACTCTAGGAAAAACAGTTTCCTAGACTTTCCTAGGATGACATATTTAACCTGTGAAAATTATTAGAACATTAAATTAATTAATTAATATTTTACTTTAGTTCATAAATATTCCTAGCTTATTAATTCTGGGTCACCACTTGCATAACATTCACAAGATATGCCTATAATATTTGGCTGTAAAGTCAAATGCCAAAATCAGCATACAGATATTTCACAGTTTTAAAATAAATTAACTTATGTAGAAGCAGTTAATCCTTGATGTCAAGCAATGTAGCTTTTTTTCCTTAAGTAATTTAAAATATAATTTCCCTTTGGATTTTAAAAGCATTGAGATATGCTGTATTGAATAAAATCAACTCTATTTTGGAAAAAGAATGACACACTTCATATAACCTGAGAATAATGTTTTGTAGACTAATATAGTTTCTCATAGAATACATCCCAATTCAACCTCTTGCATATTATTAAGGAAAAAAATGTATAATTCTGTTGTTAATTTAAAAGGCACAATAGACTAGACTCAAAATCATTGCAATGATATTTATAAAGTGCTATAATATCTTAAAAGTAAAATACACAATGAAGAAAACCAAGTAGTATAATTATTCGTATTGTCATTTCTCAACATATAGGTTCTTCATATACCATATTTTTGCCATGGTTATATGTGAAGTAACTGGACAACTATCTTGTAAGGTACAGTTGTTAAACATCACGAACACACAACTTTTCGGTGCATTTATGTTGTGAATTTGCATAAATCAAAAGTAATTTTGCATCAGGCAGTAATTACCATCATGGTGCTAGCTGACATTTCTACCCTTTTATATTTTATAAAGGATGATCCACACAGAATGGATGGATCTGTGTGTTTAAAAGATCCTGTGAGATGGACATTGTAACATAGAACAATTTGCACTTTTACTTTTTTAATTAGGAGAATGAATTCCAGAAAACGTTAAGTGGCTTTCAGAGGAAGATGCAGCTACAAAAAAACAACACTAAGATTTCAAGTTAGTTCTGCTAGATTTCAGTGAGGTGTTCATTTAGACAAAAGTAATAGTCATGTGAGACACACACACACCCAATCTCCTTTTGTGTAAAGATTTCATATAACAAAGTGGTCAAGAGCACGGGCATTGAGGGTTGGCTTGTTGGCTTCAAATACTGGATTTGCCACTCATTTGCTGTGTCTCAGAGAACTGTTATTCTTATGTTTCAATGTCCACTTCTGTAAGCTGAGGATAATAAACCCTGACCAAGTTATCACAAGGTAATATTGATATAATTGAATAAGGAAACATGAGTGCTCAGTAAACAGAGGTATCACTACCACCACTGTGCTCATCACCATGAACCCTGCTGTTTCAAAGTCATACATCTCCCCAGCGATATCTTTACATCATTGATACAATGAAAATTTAAAACAATCTTACTAAATTTGACGTAGGATGTAAAGCAGATGATGGTACAAAACTTATTTGTTCTAAATGTCTAACAAAACAACATTTAAATGTTGGAAATGTATGTTCATTTTCTGCTTAATATTTAGTACACACAAAATAATTGATGCAGTATTTGTTAGATTTTGAAGAGTCTACATATACGCGTCTTCTCTTTTCCACATCCTCTTCCCTCTGAAGAAACTACAATTCTGAATTTTGTGTTTATTATTCCTGAGTTTTATTTGTTGTTGCTGTTGTTTTCTTTTAGATTTTTATATGATACATACAGAAAATAAGTCTGGCACTTAAAACTTGAGGGTCCATCACAAAGTGAGTACCATGTGACCACAACCCAACTCTGAAATGGAATAATGGAAACACCATCGAAACCCCTCCGTGGCTCTTTCCTGATCATTAGCTCTGCCCTCCCACACAAAGGCAGCTATTATCTAGCTTTTATGCAAATCTTGTCTACACTTTATTATTCTTATATTTAGATATGCTTCTCTAAATGGATAATTTTCCTTTACTACAGTGGTTCTCAACCTTCCTAATGCTGCAACCCTTTAATACAGTTCCTGTGGGTCACGACCCACAGGTTGAGAACTGCCACTTCACTAGTCTTTCGAAGAAAATTTAAATGAAATCATGTAATATGTATTTTTCTATGTTTAGCTCCTCAAATTCAGCATCATGTAAGTAAGATCCATGTTGTTCTTCTATCCAGAGCTTGTAGAAGTGTCCATGTAGCAATATTCCTGTCTTTGTCAGCTTGATGGGCCTTAATATAATGGCATTGTTTGGGTGGCTTTAAGACAGGTCTTTAGGAGGGTGGAGCAAGATGGCAGACGAGTAACAGCTTCCTTGCGGCTGGGCACGGTGAGACTGGGGAGAGAGGACTTCAGGCATCTCTGCCAGGCAGGATCTGCCCAGAAACTTCCCTTTGGGGACACAGGGAGACAGCGTGAGGC
>CAUYON010051013.1:0-15412 GCA_963573935.1 Arctocebus calabarensis | reverse complement strand
AGGTCAGTGAAATTGGACTGGAAACTTCTATGGTTGTGGTTGACCAGCCGTCCACCTAGGAACTGGGATGGTGACTGCAGATTTTCCTCTACAATTTTGCAAAGTACCTGTACAGAACTACAGTCTGTGACTATAGAGGCCTACTTAGTGTAGTGGGGATAGGTGGCTGTGTCTTGTATCCAACTGATTTCTCTTAAATCCTACTGTTTCAGTAACCCGGGGATGCAGACTAAGGTTCAGTGAAATACAAGCACCTAGGACATTCTTTCCACAACCAGTAGTATCTGTAAGAGGACAATCAAACCTTCTCACTACAGAAAAGCCTGAGACCCACCTTGGAGGGGTCTCAGATAATTTGTACAGTTCAAGAGTTCCAGACCAATTGTCCCCAATAGCCCTCCACACTGGCTGGAAAGTTCAGGAGGGCTCCAGCAACTATATGTTAGGGGATATTGGCAGTTTGAGTGATATTTGAGCAACTTTGGTGTTCCAAGGAGTCAGAAATGCCCATACAGTAGGAGGTTTAGAGCCTGGGGATTGGTGCCTCTTACCTCACCTTGGTTGTCTTTCACCACCGAATTTTGGTCACCCCAGTCTCTGGTAGTGTCTCTGGCAGACTTTGTTAACCCAGTCTCTCTGTCCCTGTTCTGCCCAAAAAACAAATGGGCAAAGCACCTGCTGGAGTCAAAATGAAGTTGTTGCCTCCTCCTTGAGGTTATCACAGTCTACCACCATCTAGCAGGGGAGGCTGGTATCTGTCTGCCTCAGGTGCTCAATGGCAGCTGAAGAAAGTTCCACCTGAGCTCGGTCCAAACCTGATGATATGCAGACAGCAAAAGAATTTCTCCCTTGGCCACTGCACCTTTGTTGCTGCTGTTTTGCAGTATTGGAATTTTTATAGGCCGAGGTATCATTCCCTCTGGAAGGCCACAGAGATGGGGAGATGACTGTCCAAAGTTAGACCACAGTAGGATTACTCTACTAATGCTAAAGTTGGGTAAAAGGTGCCTCCTCTTAGGTTCGTGCACTTCAGCAGCTTCTGAGCCTCCACCTGCAGTGTGGGAACCCTAGACTCTGTCTGCTGCTGAGATACTCTTTATCTTTGAGCCAGGACAGTCCCCTTTCCCTCTATGTCTTCTTGTACAGTTACTGGATTCACCAGAACAGCAAAGCAGTACAGCCACCGTCTATGCAATGCTCGGTCTAGCTAAGAAATGCAGACAATCTGGATTCTGGAGGAGATGAACGTCTAGACTTCCAGACCAGGGGAGGGGGAAGACTGAAGGGTCAAGATGGCAAGGAAAACATTTACAACTCTGATCACTTTGAGACCAAATGAGCTAATACACAAGTAAGAGGGCTACCAGGCACACAAGCCCATAGATGCACAAAACAGTCAGAAACACACAGAGCTACAGACAAAACAGAACAAACACAAAAAAACAAACAACAACCACAACAAAGAACGAAACAAGCAAAAAAAAACCTACTCTAAAAATCATACTTTTAAAATACTTGAGAAAAGAGAAAAAAAGAAAAAAGCCTCTAAAAAAATGATGTAAGCAATCTTAGAATCTATAAGAAGGGAAGAAGAGAAAGGGGAGAGAGAGAAAAGAAGTAGTGTTTGTAAAAGGGTTACAAAACAGAAGAAAGGAAAATGAAAAATATAATTGAAAATAGAAGATAATAAAAATAACCTACGGAAAGAAAGTAAAATAAAAAAAATTATTTATCAATTACTCCTCCAAGAAAAAAAATATATATATATATACCAACCTCAGAAATATTATTCTTGTATATATATAGAAATACACGTCTTTAAGCGGTAGAAGTCAACTTTAGTGAAATAAATTTTTGATGCAATATACTTTGCAGACACCAGATGGCGCTGTGAGTGGTTTCCAGGCTTATATGTGATTCAGAGTTTACTTTGTTACTATGGAAGCCACTCTAACAGGCTGGTCGCCATTTTTGGAGTTTCTCTGCCTGTTTGCTTTCGAAAAGTTGCCCTACTTTGAGTGTTCTCCAGACGGCACTCCCATCTGACCTCCCAATTTGGTGTAAGAGTCCACACGTCATAAATCTTTCCACTCTGCCCTCCTGTTCTGTCACAAACTGGTGGCTGCAAATGGCTATGGTCGAGCCCATCGCCGAGGTAACTTCGGTGGTTGAGGGGGAGGGGCTCCGCAGCCGCGGCTGGCTGCTGCTGCCACTTTGAACTGTCACTTTTTCCACTGCTGAAGGGCATGGGGATCCTATTCGCTGATTTCCACAGCTCAGAGTGTCTCCTCCAAACCCGAGATCCCTGTGCACCCTGCACAGCCAGACCTCAACAGGATTCCCCACCTGGAATGGCACTGTGGGATCAATTACTCTCAATGATCTGGGGAAAAGGTGTTCACCATTTCGGACACTTCAAAATGTCTGTTTCCCGGCAGGGTACCCTTCCCTCGTCTCTCACTTGGGCTACCCAGTCCTCTATGGCTCCACGCAGCACTCCTTTCTGGTCGCCAAACTCTGAAGTCCACGCTTCAACGGAATTTGTATCAATTAGGTTTTGTGAGTTGCGAACTGCTGTCTTCCTTGTGGGAGGGGCTGGCTGCCGCTTCTCTGCTGGGCAGGGGAAAAGACTAGCAGAGTTCACGGTTTTGAACTACACCTCAAACACAATGATCTACCAATTCACTGTCCATCTCCAGCTGTCCATCTATTCCAATAATTCACACGGGGAAAGAGCCAGAGCTCCCTCCCTCTCACCTGGTGTCCTGTGGGGATGGGCTATGGGACCATCTGGACAGCCATCTTTCCCCGCCTCTCCCAATGGACATTTCTTAAACTGATAGAGGCCATCCACAGCAAATACACTGCCAATATTGTATAGAATGGAGTTAACTTAAAATCATTTCCACTCAGATCAGGAACAAGGTAAGTTTGTCTATGGTCTCCATTGCTATTCAAACATTCTAATAGATGTCTTAGCCATCACAATCAGGCAAGAAATAGCTAACAAGGTTATACATATAGGGTTGGAGAAGATCAAACTTGCACTCTTCACAGATGATATGACTATATATCTGGAACATCACAGGGATTCAACTACAAAACTCTTAGAAATGATCAAGGAATGCAGCAGCATCTCAGATTACAAAATCAATAATAACAAATCTGTAGCCTTTATATACACTAATGATAGTCAAACTGAAAAGAACTATTTCTTTCACAGTAGTGCCAAAGAAGATGAAATATTTGGGAGTTTACCTAACAAAGGACGTGAAAGATCTCTATAAGGAGAACTATGAAACTCTAAGAAAAGAAATAGCTGAAGATGTTAACAAATGGAAAAACATACATGCTCATGGCTGGGAATAATCAAGATTGTGAAACTGTCCATACTACCCAAAGCAGTATACAATCTTAATGCAATCCCTATTAAAGCACCACTGTCATATTTTAAACACCTCAAAAAAATAATACTTCATTTTATATGGAATCAGAAAAAAATTTGAATAGTCAAGACATTACTTAGATATAAAAACAAATCAGGAGGAATCACGCTACCAGACCTCAGACTATACTATAAATTGATAGTGATCATAACAACATTGTATCTGCACAAAAACAGAGAGGTAGATTTATGGAACAGAATAAAGAACCAAAAGATGAACCCAGCTACATCATTTGATCTTCAATAAGGCAATTTATAACATTCAGTGGGGAAAAGACTCCTTATTTGACAAATGGTGCTGGGTGACCTTGCTGGTGACCTGTAGAAGATGGAAAGTGGACCCACACTTTCACTATTAACTAAGATAGACTCACACTGAATTAAAGATTTAAACTTAAAACATTAATCTATAAATATATTAGAAGAAAGTGCTGTGAATACACTTGAAGAAATCAGCCTGGGAGAATATTTTATGAGAAGGAACCCTGGGAATTTGAAGGAACACCAAAAATACATTACTGGGATGTGATCAAACTAAAAACTCCTGCACACCAAGAACACAGTAAGTAAAGCATGTAGACAGTCCTCAGAATGAGAAAAGATATTTTTCCTTTTTTTATTAAGTCATTTTTACATAGATCATGTATACATTTATGCCATTATGGGATTCAATGTGTTGATTATTTGTACAAATTGGAGTGCTTACATCCTACTAATCAACATAGCCCTCATCTCATATTTACCCAATTACAGCATTAAAGACATTTATGTTCTACACCTAATACATCAAACTTGTACTTGCAATATGTGCCCTAGGTGTGGTCTCCCTACTGCCCCTCCCTCTATCGACCCACCCCTCCTCCCTTTCCATCTCCCACTCCTTCTCTGCTTCATCTTAGGCTATAGTTGTGTTACATTTTACATATACAAGTGTGAGTGATTATAAATTGGTTTCACAGTAGTACTGAATACATCGGACACATTTCACACCATTCATGAGATAATTTACTCCAGGAGAATATGTTCCAGGTATCTCCATGGAAACATAAGAGTTAAAGGCTCCATCTTTTTTAAGGCTGCATAGTATACATATACTAATATTCCATAGTATACATATACTACAATTTATTAATCAATTCATGGGTCGATGGGCACTTGGGCTTCTTCCATGACATGCCAATTATGAATTGAGCTACAATGAACAATCTGATGCCAATATCTTTATATCTAAATGATTTCTGATCCTTTGGACCTAGAAGAGGAATTGCAGGGTCAAAAGGCAGGTCTACATTTAGATCCTGGTGTTCTCCAAACTTTCTTCCAAAGAAACATACTAGCTTACATTCTCACCAGCAGTTCAGAAGTGTTCCCTTTTCTCCACATCCACGCCAACATCTGTGGTTTTGGGATTTTCTGATATGGGGTACCCTTACTGGAGTTAGATAGTATCTCAGAGTGTTTTTTTTTTTTTGCATTGCTCTGATGATTAAAGCTGATGAGCATTTTTTCATGTGTTTGTAGACCATGCGCCTGTCTTCTTCAGAGAAGATTCTTGTCATGTATCTTCCCCATAATGAAATAGGATCACTTGTATTTTTCTTAGTAATAAGTTTGAGTTCTCTGTGGATTCTGGTTATTAGACCATTGTCAGAGATATAACTCGCAAAAATCCTCTCAGATTCTGAGGGCTGTCTATTTGCTTTACTTCGTGTGTTCTCGGCATTGCAGAAGCTTTTTAATTTGATCAGATCCCAGTAAAGTATTTTTGATGTTTCTTCAATTGCTTGGGATGTGTTCCTCATAACATATTCTCTCACGCCAATTTTTTCAAGTGTTTCCCCTACACTCTCTCTAAGAATTTTTATAGTTTCATGTCTTAAGTTTAAGTCCTTTAGCCAGTGAGAGTCAATTTTTGTTAGAGGAGAAAGGTGTGGGTCCAGTTTCAGTCTTCTACAGCCAATTCAGTCAGCACCATTTATTGAATAGGGAATCTTTCCCTCAATTTATATTTTTGATATGCTTATCAAAAATTAAATGACAATAAGTGTCTTGGTTCACATCTTGGTCTTCAATTCTGTTCCATACATCTTCCTCCCTATTTTTTTGCCAGTACCATGCTGTTTTGACCACTTACGATTTATATTATAGTCTGAAGTCTGAAAGTGTGATTCCTCCCAATTTGTTTTTATTTCTGAGTAATGTCTGGGCTATTCAAGTTTTTTTCTATTTCTATATAAAACTAAGTACTAATTTTTCCAGGTCTTTAAAGTACAAAAGTGGTGCTTTATAGGGATAGCATTAAAAATGTAGATTGCTTTAGGTAGTATAGACATTTCAACAATGTTGATTCTTCCCAGCCATGAGCATGGTAAATTTTTCCATTTGTTAACATATTCTGCTATTTCTTTTCTCAGAGTTTCATAGTTCTATTTATAGAGATCTTTTACATCTTTAGTTAGATACACTCCCAGATATTTCATCTTCTTTGGCACTATTGTAAAGGGAATAGAGTCCTTGATTGTTTTTCCCCCTTGACTATTGTTGGTGTATATAAAGGCTGCATATTTGTGAGTGTTAGTTTTGTATCCTGAGTCGTTGCTGTATTCCTTGATCACTTCTATGAGTTTTACAGTTGATTCCCGTGGGTTTTCCAGATATTTAATCATATAGTCTGTGAAGAGTGAAAATTTGATCTCCTCTGGTCCTATTTGGATCCTCCTGATTGCCTTCTCTGTCCTGATTGCAGTGGCTAAGATTTCCATTACAATATTAAAAAGCAGTGGAGGCAGAGGGCATCCTTGCCTGGTTCTTGATCTGAGTGGAAATGATTTCAGTTTTACTCCATTCAGTACGATATTGGTTGTGGGTTTGCTGTATATGGCCTCTATTATTTTTAGAAATGTTCCTTCTGTACCTATTTTCTTAAGCGTTCTGATCAAGAAAGGATGCTGAATACTATCAAAAGCTGTTTATGCATCAATTGAAAGAATCATATTGTCTTTGTTTTTCAATTTGTTTATGTGATGTATTGTATTTATGGATTTACGTATATTTGGCCATCCTTGGGATCCTGGGAGGAAATCCACCTGGTCATGATGTATACTTTGTTTGATGTATTGTTGGGTTATGTTTGCTAGGATCTTATTGAATATGTTTTGCAGCAATATTCATTAGCGATATTGGTCTATAATTTTCTTTTTCTGTTGGGTCTTTTCCTGGTTTGGGTATCAGGGTGAAATTTGCTTCATAAAATGTGTTGGGAAGTATTTCTATGTTTTGGAGAAGGTTAAGTAATATGGGTACTAGTTCCTCTTTAAAGGTTTGGTAGAATTCTGATGTGAAGCCATCTGGTTCCATGTTTTTCTTTTGAGGGAGATTTCTTATAGTTGATGCTATTTCCGATATTGATACAGGCTTGTTCAACATGTCCACATCCTTCTGGCTAAGACTAGGATGGTGAAATGTTTCCTAGTATTGATCCATTTCCTTCAGATTTTCATACTTCTGATAATAGATTTTTAAGTAATATTCATTAAGGATTTGATGAATTTCTGAGGAGTCTGTTTTTATTTGGCCTTTATCATTTCTGATTAATGAAATTAGGGATCTTACTCTTGCACTTCTGAGTAGGTTAGCCAAAGGTTTATCTATGTTATTAACTTGTCAAAAAACTAGCTTTTTGATTGGTTCATCTGTTGTATGATTCTTTTGTTTTCAATTTCATTTATTTCTACTCTAATTTTAATTATTTCTTTTCTTCTAATGGGTTTAGGGTTGGAATGTTATTCCTTTTCAAGTTGCTTGAGATGTCCCATTAAGTTGTTGACTTCTTCTCTTTCCGTTCTTTTGAAGAAGACTTGCAATGCTATAAATTTTTCCTCTTAGGACTGCCTTTGCGGTATCCCAGAGGTTCTGATGGTTCGTGTCTTCATTACATTTTGTTCCAAAATTTTGGCAATTTCCTTCTTAATCTCATCTATGACCCAGCTATCGTTCAGCATGAGGTTATTTAGTTTCCAAGTTTTTGTGTGCATATGCAGGTTCCTGTTGTTACTGATTTCAACTTTTATTCCATGATGGTCCTAGAAAATACAAAGAATGTTTTCTATTATTTTTTATTTGCTGAGATTAGACTTGTGACCTATGATGTGATCAGTTTTGGAGGATGATCCATGGGCTGATGAGAAGAATGTGTATTCATGTTTGTTAGGATAAAATGTTCTGTAGATGAAGACGTTTACAGTTTTTGTCTCCAACAAAGGTTTAATAACCAGCATCCACAGAGAACCCAAACATATTAGCAATAAAGAACAAGTGATCCCATCTCAGAATGGGCATGGGACTTGAAGGGACACTTCTCTGTAGAAGACAGGTGCACGGGCTACATACACATGGAAAAATACTCTTCAGCCTTAACCATCAGAAAAATGCAAATCAAAACCACTTTGAGATATCATCTAACTCCAGTAAGATGAGTCCACATCACAAATCTCAACACCATAGATGTTGGCATGGATGTGGAAAAAAAAAAGGAACATAGCTGCACTGTGGGTGGGACTGCCAACTAAAGTCTTCCTTTTGAAAACATGTGTGGAGATCACTTGGGGACCTAAAAATAGACCTGCCATTTGATCCTTCAATTCCTCTATTCGTTGTACATCCAGAGGAACAAAAATCAAGACATAACAATTATATTTGTAACAAAATGTTTATTATAGCCCAATTCATAATTCCTAAGTCATGGAAGAAGCCTACATTCCAATCGATGCATGAATGGATTAATAAACTGTGGTATATGTACACCATAGACTATTATGTAGCCTTAAAAAAAGATGCAGACTTTACCACTTTCATGATTACATGCATGGAGTTGGAACTTATTCTCTGGGGTAGATGGAGCTGAAGGCAAGGGCATTCAGGCAACTCTTGACTATCTTTTCTATTTCAATAGAAACTGGGTGGGAGAATGAGGCAGGTTGTGTCTTGCTATTGCTTAGCCTGGTCTCCAACAGAGGAGCTCAGGGGATTAGCTCACCTGAGGGTCCCAGAGGATCCACATATTGTAGCCAGTGGTGGCAAAAGTCATTGAACTCTAATTAATAAATGATCTTATTAAGGGCTATTAGGAGTGTCCAAACCTCAGCCCCCAGTGAAATATGTGGATTCTTTCAGTTCTGCATATCACTGGTAGCAGATATCACCACAAGTATGCACGGATCTCTTTTTGCTTATCATGATTCATTAGTGATTGTGTATTGAACGTGTGGCCCAACATAATTCTTGTATTACCCATATGGCCTAGAAGCCAAAAGTTTGGAAACACCTGGCCTGGAGATCAGGAATGTTGGGACTTTCTAGATAAGTGGATATTTCCCATAATAATCATAAATAACTGCACATATGGAGTACACTACTGGACACATTGCCTAACTAGATTTCCAAAGAGTACCCTCAATGAGACACTTACTGTCAAAAACAAGCCCTATTATGGAGAAAGAAATAAAATCTCACAAAATGTAGAACTGAGAATTCTGTGATTTCTTGTCTGTGAAATCACTGTCTCATCTTTGGGCTCGGGTTCATGTTCTGTAATATCCCACGAAAGCATGATGTATAAACCACACTCTTTCAATTACTTACAAATCCGTACCTTGAAAATGAAAGTAAGGGTTTTTGAATTCCTTGGCCAGATATACAAACTTTTGGAAGCAGGAATTTATTTTGGAGAAAAGAACCCCACTCTTCTGTAAGTTTGAATTGATTGAAAAACCTGAATAGCCACTACACATGCATAGGAGGAGTATGGTTAAGTTTAAATATGGTAACCCAGTGCAACACCCATTGTGATGTCATCCACGGTGACCATGTAGTGGCTTCATCCTGTAATGTCCTGGGATCCAGGCTTCTGGTCAAAGATACTAAGTGGCCTTTTCTGCTCACTTCAGCTGGTATCCCTCAAGGGTTTGAACCAGGACACTTCTTAGCCCTCCATCCACAGACAGAGAAATGATCTCCCATTTGTGCATTTTTTATTCTATTGAAGGTTGAGATTCCTGGCACTAGGCTGAAACAACAGTTGAGATTTTATATAGCAGTGTGACTCAAGTTGAATCACTACTGATAAAAATGCATGCAGTCACTTAAGTATGATGTTCTTTGAAACAGATTTTCACTTTGTCACCCTCAGTAGAGTCCTGTGGCATCACAGCTCATAGAAAGCTCCTACTCCTGGGCTTAGGTGATTCTTTTCCCCCAGTCGCCTGAGTAGCTGTAACTACAGGCATCCACCCAAACACCCAGCTATTTATTCTTATAGTATGGGCAGGGCCGTGTTCAAATTCATTAACCTTGTAATGTGGGCCCAGTTCCCTACCAACTGAGCCACAGGCAATGCCCGTGAGATGCTATTTCAAGGACCTGTTTGACACCTACCCTCAAATATCCATTTGAGAGAACATTACAAATTTAGTATGCCTGGATACAGCCTCTATTGGGTGATAGCTTCACAGGTCTTAAGCACCTCTACTTTGCTGAATCATCAAGATAATCCTGTTCTTTTTGGATGATGAAAATATTTGTTGGTTTGTTTATCAATTAGTCTGTGCATGGGTGCATGTATGGGTATATTTCAGATACGGTTTCTGTATGTGGTATAGGCTAATGCTTTGTGGCCTCTGCCTACATTATAGTTCAAACTCCAGGATTATGAAAATCCTCCTGCTGACACTCCCATGTGACTAGGAATACAGATGCCTGTTGCAATGCCTAGATGATTTTTCACTTTTTACTAAAGATAGTTTCTGATTCTTGCTCTGTCTGTTCTCAGTAAACCCTCATTCAAGAACTCCACTCATGTCAGCCTGCCAGAAGGCTAGGATTATAGGTGTGAGCCACGACATTTAGTCATTTTATCTTTCTTTGTTTCCCTCCCTCCCTTTGGCCCTTGCTCACTTTATCCTTCCTTCCTCCAATTCTCTCTCTCTATCACTTGCTCCCTCCATTCTTTTCCTTCATTCCCTTATTTCTTTATCAGTCTCCTCTACACCTTAAGGGATACTTCTCTGGTAACAAAAAAACTATTCAAGTGATCCCTGAATGTGTATTTTTGAACTCTATACTTGAAATGTGTGAATTATGGAATGTGTGAATTATATCTGAATAGAGGTGTTACTTTTTATTCCACGGGTTTTTATTTACCAGGAAAATAGAGAAAAATTTTCACCAAAACATAAGCTTGGTTGAGGACCATAGCTCACACCTATAACCCTTAAGTAAGAAGGGA
The DNA here is from genome assembly GCA_963573935.1 of Arctocebus calabarensis. Taxonomy (NCBI): domain Eukaryota; kingdom Metazoa; phylum Chordata; class Mammalia; order Primates; family Lorisidae; genus Arctocebus; species Arctocebus calabarensis. Next base: position 4,685 of record CAUYON010051013.1, on the reverse strand, counting down.
AAATCTTCAGGACTACTAAAGGGATTTACAGAGGATTGGATGAATATAACATGCTGTATTCACATGATGGAATATTTTTCAACAATCAAAAGGATGAAGGGCACATTTATGTTACAATATAAATAAACCTTAAAATCATTATGATAAGGGAACAAGGCCACTTACAAAAGACCACACAGAGCATGACTGAACTCAGAAGAATACATCAAGACAAGGCCAATTGTCAGCTAGGAGTAGGGGCCAGGTGTGGGAGGGTGATGGGGAAGATGAAAGTGACTGCTAGTAGGTATTGACATTATTTGTGTTGGAGGAGAAGATAAAGTGCTAAAATTCAATCATGATGATAGCTGTACAATTGTGTGACTATACTATGAAAAACAGAATTGTACACTATCAAAGGGTGAACTACTTATTTCAATGAAGCTACTTGAGGAAGTTCTTCAAACATGAGGTGCTCAAAAGGCTCACAGCATAAGAAGATCCTAGGAGGAAAAAGGACGTGAGCAACAGTCAAACCTGTCTCCCTGCTAGATTAGACATTAATTAGAAAAATGACTCTCACATTGGGAAGTGGTTTTCCTACAACTTCTATTAATCAAACATTTGTATTTTACCTAAGACTGACCCTTGATATCCTAGATTTTTGTAGTCACTAGAAACTTCCCACACAGTGATTTTTTTTTTTTTTTTTTTGGTAGAGACAGAGTCTCACTTTATTGACCTCAGTAGAGTGTCATGGCCTCACACATCTCACAGCAACCTCCAACTTTTGGGCTTAGACGATTCTCTTCCCTCAGGCTCCCAATTAGCTGGGATTACAGGCATTGGCCAAATCACCCGGCTATTCCTATTTTGCAATTTGATCGAGTTTGAACCTGCTACCCTCAGTATATGGGACCAGTTCCCTACCCATTGAGGCACAAGCACTGCAACATCACACTGTGAATGCTTGAGTCAAATAAGGCTTTTCATATGCACACTAATAGATCCAGAGTACACCCTCCCTCTTCTGTTAGGATGCTTCAATATTGACCATATTCCCTTCCCCCAATCAGTCAGAGCCCAGGGACCAGATGTCTCTGCAGAACCCCTACCCATCAGATCAACTGGCAATATCCTAATGTACCAATTTCAAACCTGCTTGTCCTGACACATTCCCCTTGTCCCAGGGACCAAAATAAATGTCCTCCTTTATGTAGTCCCATATTTCATCTGTCTACTGACCTCTCCTCCTACTTCGGCTCTTGGACATGTGCCTAGCAAATTTTCTTTCTTCATTCTTTCTTATATTGTTTTCAAGAGACAGATTCTCACTTTGTTACGCAGGCTGGAGTTTCATTGCATCAGCCTAGCCCACAGCAACATCCAATCCTTGGGTTGAAGGATTCCTCCTCCTTCAGCCTCTAGATTAGGTGGAACTAAAGGCAAGGGCCACAACCCTTGATAAACTTTTCTATTTTAGTACAAACCTGGTCCGTGATGGGGGTTTATGGCATCTTGCTGTTGATCAAACTTGACTCCAAACCCTGAGAACAGTGGATTAGCCCACCATGGCATTACAGAGCAACCAAATATTGTAGTCATGCATGGCATAAGTCATTTAGCTGTGTTTAAGTTATCTTATCAGAGCATTTGAGGAGTGTCCAATCCTCAGGACTAGTGACACCTGGGGACATCTAACTCATGGGATGAAGGGATCATCCTGCCTCAGCCTCTGGAGTAGCTGGAACTAAAGGCAGGGGCCACAACCCTTGAGGACCCTTTTTATTTTAGTACAAACTAGGTGTGTGATTGGGGCTGAGATTATCTTGCTGTTGCTCAGCCTTGTCTCCAAACACTGGGCTCAGGAAATCAGCCCACTGTGGCCTCCCAGAGCAACCAAATAGTATAGTCATGTATGGCAAAAATCATTGAGCTCTACTTAAGGGGTTTTGAGGGGCTTGATGAGTGTACAATCCTCAGGCTCCAGTGATACATAGGGATTATGGCAGGACTGTTTTGCATATCCTTGGTGGAAGATATCACAATTATGCCCACATCTCTTTTTGGCTTATCAGGTTTCATTAGCGGTAGTGTATCGAACGTGTGGCCCAAAATAACTCTTCTACTTCTTATGTGGCCAAGAATCCAAAATTTGGGACACACCTGGCCCGGAGGTCAGGAAGGATGGAACTTTCCAGATAGGCTTATGTTTATTATGATCAGAGGAAATAACTGCAATTATGGAGTACACTACTGAAACATTGCACAATCATATTTCGAGAGAGGACTTTCAGTAGGACAGCTACCTTCTGAAACAAGCCTATTCTAGAGAAGGAAATAAAATCTCTGGAAAAGTAAAACTGAGAATTATGTGATATACCTGTCAGGTCTGTGAAATCACTGTCTGATCATTGGGCTTGAGTTCTTGGTCTGTAACATTCAACAGCAACACTAGGTAGAAACCTTATTCTTCCACATGCTTCCAAATCCATGATGTGAAAATGAAAAGACGAGTTGTTGAATCCCTTGTCGGGAAATGCAAACACACTTTGTGAAGCAGGATTTTAGTGTGGAGAACAGAACCCCATTCTTTTCTAAACACTTGAACCCAATGATAAACCCAAATAGCCACTACACATGCTTAGTAGGAATAATGTTAAACATAAACATGGTAAGCCAGGACAACACCTATTCAGATGTCATCCACGGTGACCATGTAGTTGCTTCATCCTGTAATGTCCTGGGATTCAGACTTCTGGTCAATGATACTAAGTGGCCTTTTATGCTCACTTCAGCTGGTATCCCTCAAGGGTTTGAACCAGGACACTTCTTAGCCCTCCATCCACAGACAGAGAAGTGATCTCCCATTTGTGCCTGATTGATTGTATTGACCATTGAGATTCCAAGCACTAGGCTGACACAACAGTTAAGTATTGTACATCAGTGTGACTCAGGCTGCATCACAGCTGCCATAACTTCATGGAGTCACTTAAGTAGCATGCTGTTTGGTTTTTGCTTTTTTTTTTTCTTTAATGGAGACAGAGTTTTGATTTGTCACCCTCTGTAGAGTGATGTGGCATCACAGCTCATAATAAACTCCTACTCTTGAACTTAGATGATTCTTTTGCCTCAGTCTCCTAAGGAATTGCGACTGTAGAAGCCCACCATAATGCCTTGCTATTTTTTGTTGCAGCCTGGCCAGGGTCAGGTTCAAACTCACAACCTTCATTATATTGGGCCAGCATCCTACTCACTTTGCCACAGGCAATACCCCAGAACAATATTTCAAGGACTTATTTGACACCTACTCCCAAAACATGCATTTGAAGCTTAGAAATTTACTATGCCTGGCTACAGCCTCAGTTTCGTCATAGTTTCACAGGTCTTAAGCATATCTACTTTGCCTGACCCATCAAACCATCAAAGGTAATTCTGTTTTTTTTTTGTTGTTGTTGTTGTTGTTTGTTTGTTTGTTTGTTATTTTGCAGTTTTTGGCTAGGTCCAGGATTTAACCCACCACCTCTGGTATATGAGGCCAATGCCCCACTCCTTTGTGCCATAGGCACCACCCAGTAATTCTGGTCTTTGTAGATGATGAAAATCTTTGTTGGTTGGTTTGTTGGTTTGTCTGTGCATGCATGTGTGTATGGGTATTTTTGAGGCAAGGTTTCCATATGTATCCTGGGCTAGTTTTTTGTGGCCTCACCCTAGATCATAGAAACCTCAAACTCCCGGAATCAGGCAATCCTCCTGCATGGACTCCCATGTGGCTAAGACTACAGGTGCCTGTACCAATGCCAAGAATATTTTCCTCTTTTTAGTAGAGACAGAGTGTGACACTTGTTCAGTCCGTTATCAGCACCCTCTCGTTCAAGAACTCCACTCATCTCAGCATGGCGCAGGGCTTGGATTATATGGGTTGTCCACTAAGTCTGGACAGTTTCTCTTTCTTTGTTTCCCTCTGTACCTCCCTTACTTCCTCCCTCCCTCACTTCATCATTCCTTCATCCAATTGTCTCTCTTTCATTCACTTGCTCCCTATGTTCCTTCATTTCCTTCATTCCTTTCATTCCTCTATCTCTACATCTCAAAGGAAACTTCTCTAGTAACAAAGAAGAAAACTATACAAGTGACCCCTGAATGTGTAGTCTTGAATTCTGTACTTGAAATTGGTGAATTGTGGAATGTGTAAATTATATCTAAACAGAGTTGTTACGTTTTAATATATGGCTGTTATCTATGAGAATTGTCAAGAAAAACCTTCACCAAACATAACCATGGATGAGAACCATAGCGCAGCTTTAATCCCAACATTTTCAGAGGATGATCAGAAAGATCTCTGGTAGCTAAGAGCTTTCAGACCAGACTGATAACATAGTATGAACCCACTTGTCCATAAAATATCTTCAAAACTTCACCATCAGTGATGTCATTGGCCTGTACTTTCAGATGCTGAGAAGCATAAACTCACGAGGATCACGTTAGCTTAGCAGCTTGCATTTCCTTGAGCTGTGATGGTAACAATGTAGTTTGTTGGAATAAAGGGGGAAACGCAGTAACTGTAAGTGAGATACTGCACAGGGGCAGGAAAAGTTCAGTAGCATACAAAATATTTTATACAGTTATCTCAAATGGGATTTATTACCAGGATTTCCAGTCCAGCTCAATATAGGAAAATCAACAAATAGAACACACTACATTAA
>CAUYON010051010.1:0-12501 GCA_963573935.1 Arctocebus calabarensis | reverse complement strand
CCAAGAATGGAAAATATTTGGTAAAAAAAATTGTATCTCAGCTCGGCGCCAGTGGCTCAATCGGCTAAGGCGCCAGCCACGTACACCTGAGCTGGCGGGTTCGAATCCAGCCTGGGCCCGCCAAACAACAATGACGGCTGCGACCAAAAAATGGCCGGGTGTTGTGGCGGGAACCTGTAGTCCCAGCTACTTGGGAGGCCGAGGCAGGAGACTCACTTGAACCCAGGAATTGGAGGTTGCTGTGAGCTGTGATGCCACTGCACTCTACCAGGGTGACAGCTTGAGGCTCTGACTCAAAAAAAAAAAAAAAAAGAATCACAGGAAAAATCAGGTACAAAGTATTTCTTTTGTGAAATGTAGCTGCTATGTAAAAGACACATGGCCCAGTCTTCTTGGCACAGGGACACAATTCTCCATCTTTCTATAACTCAAGACCAAAGGTGGAACGGCACCACAGATGGTCCCTTTTCCAAGACTGTATCCACGGAAGATTTTAAGAAGGGGAGCAGAGTGCTCTTCTTAGACCTATGAGGCAAGTCCTGTTCTTTTCTGCTGTCTCGGGGGAAGAAGATATGGTCCACAGAAAGCTGTTTTATGGCTGATGCCTACCTAAAGAGAGCTCTGTGAGCAAATCTCAGAAGCGTGTCCTTAGATGTGGCTTTACCTCTCTAAAAATGAGCTGCACTGAGCCTCCTAAAGAAAGATTTTGTTCGTAGTATAATTATAGGCTTCTGAAGAGTACCCTGCCTAAGTCTTTTATGCATTCCCAACTGTTGCTCCTTCCTTAAAATACACATATGTCATGCCTATGCATGACCTCTTGACAGTTCTGACACCCAGCTACTATGCACTGGAATGACTTTCCCCACTAGTGGGCCACATGCACAAAATAGTTTTATGACACATGGTTGTCAGAAGGCATATACTCAACCCCTCAATGTTAGCTTCCCCTACCCCTTAATGGACAGATTTAGCCATATGTCAAGCTGAGATTCTAACAGGCAGGCAAGAATTTCACTAGAAGGAAATTGTCTAGAATTTCAGCAAGCAAACTTAATAGTTAATTTTTTTCTTGGTGGGAACATTGTACAATACACAATTCCACTGAGTCAAGACACTTGGAAAGGAGCTTTGCGGCAGATGTGTCCAAAAGACATGATGTGCTGGCTGGCCTGGCCTCCCCATAGCCAGCAAGAGAAATGGGTCAGCAGCTCAGAGGAGTTAGTGGGGTGCAGAGACTCATGCCTGAGTCACCCAATGCAGTTCAAGGATCCCCTCATCGTGGGAAATGGCTGTGCAGGGACTACCAGAAGAGGATAGAAAAGCTTCAAAGGATTTTTGGTATTTGTTCGGATGTTTTTTCTGGACTCCCCAAAGCAGCCACCAGACCGTTAAGTTTGGGAGCTACAACCCAAGAAAATGCAAATGTCTATCTCCACATGAAAGTACTACTCTGTGGAGACAGGCATGTGCAGAGAAGCAGAGATTTAATCTGCTTATTTTCTCTTTCATTTGGTTGTCAGAAAAACTTTATTGATCACCTATGATATAACAAATGCTGCACCTGGTCCTACAGATGCAAATACAAAGAGGAACCAAACCCTGCCCCTGAGGGGCCTCCAGCCCTTGGCCCCATTTGGGGTTCTGCATATGTGGTTTGGGGCTCATCCACACAACTGGACCTATTCCGTTGGGGTTTTTGGTTTGTTTGTTTTGAGATAGAGTCTCACTCTGTTATCCAGGCTAGAGTGGCATGACCTTAGCCTAGCTCACAGCAGCCTCAAACCCCTGGGCTTAAGTGATCTTCCTGCCTCAGCCTCTTGAGTAGCTGGGACTACAGGCACCCACCACAACACATGGCTTTTTTTTTTTTTTTTTAGAGACAGAGTCTCACTTTATCGCCCTCAATAGAGGGCCGTGGTGTCACACAGCTCACAGCAACCTCCAACTCCTGGGCTTAGGCGATTCTCTTGCCTCAGTCTCCTAAGTAGCTGGGACTACAGGCACTTGTCAAAATGCCCGACTAGTGACAGCGTCTCTCTTGCTTGCTCAGGCTGGTCTCGAACTCCTGAGCTCAAACTGTGATCCTTGGCCTCCCAGAGTTCTGGGATTACAGGTGTGAGCCATTGCGCCCAGCCTTATTTTTGTGATTTTTAATTCATCAATTAGGTATTTCATCAATAGCCAAACTTGCTTCAATGCTAAGACTAGAACGATCCTGGTTAATAAAGAACTCAAATAAGTGACCCATTCTTCCCCTGTACTAGCACTCCTCTTTCCAACTCTCTGTCCAGAAGAACAAATAAGCAGCAAACAGCAATAAAGTCATTCCCAAGCAAAGGTTCATTTTGGCAATTAGGAAAATTAAACCCTTCTCTGTTTATACATATCTATTATACAAATAAATATGTGTGCATATTTATAGATGTGTATATATATTTTCCATTTAGCCATTAAATGTGAATATTCCCAACTAATAAAATTACAATAACTAACATTTATATTTATTGATTGTATACCCCATGCTAAGCACTATTGAAGACTTTATATACATTATCAGTGATTTCTTATTTTCATTCATTTCTTCTAATTCCAGGCTTCTATTTGTTCTTTTGTGTGTATATATATATATATATTTTTTTTCTTTTCTTTTTTGTTAAACAGTCTCTCCTTTTGTCATTCAGGCTCACTGCAACTTCAAATACTTCTGGGCACAAGCAATTCTCTTGCCTCAGCCTCCTGAGCAGCTGGGACTACAGGTATGCACCACCAGACTTGGTGGATTTTAAAAATTTTTGGTAAAGGCTTGGCACTCGTAATATAATGGTTATGCCTCCAGCTGTGTACACCAAGGCTGACAGGTTCAAACCCAGCCCGGGCCAGCTAAACAACAATGACAACTGCATCAAAAAATAGCCGGTATTGTGTCAGGCACCTGTAGTCCCAGCTACTTGGGAGTTTGAGACAAGGGAATCACTTAAGCCCAAGAGTTTGAGGTTGCTGTGAGCTATGACACCACTGCACTCTACTGAGGGCGACATAGTGAGACTCTGTCTCAAAAACAAAACAAAACAACAACAAAAAGACCTTCCTGGAAATGTATGCATTTGATCATATTTGTCAGGGGGGGCAGAGATTCTGGTTCCACAAAAACTCTTCTCTTTTGGACAAAGAGGAAAATTCCATGGAGTTTATGGAGAGTAGCAGACATTTCCATCTCTAGTGAGATCAGAAAAAAAAAAAAATCTCAGCAAGGCTCAAGGAAAATTTTCCTGGCAATGAAGTATATATTTGATGAGTTATTGTGATATTTGAACCAAATGCTCTGGAAACAGATTACAAAATAAATGTTCACGTAACTGAGACAATTCAGGTCTGGTTATTTGGGTCTGGACCATACCAGAATCCATATTAGTACTGGAACTTCTTGGGATCACTAATTTCCATTTCCTTTGTCATGTAAAACTTCCAAAGCAATGATGGAACATTTAGTAGCATAAGGGATATGTTTCATATTATGATGATTATAATGCTACATGTTTTCCCAAAATGTACAAATAGAAAATGTGCCATGTTTTACTCATATGCCTGCATATGGAAAACAGAAATAAAAATTGTTTACTTTGGTGACAACAAATGTCATTCTCTTGCTTAGTGGCTTTTGATATTCTTCAGCCAAACCAAACATGCAGCTTCTCAAGATACCAGAATCTGTATTAAATACAATAAGGTTTTTTTTTTTGCTCTCAGCCCTCTTTCCCTTCTCTCTCTCTCTCCTTTATTTCTTCCTCTCTCTTTTTTTTTTTTGAGACAGAGCCTCAAGCTGTCACCCTGGATAGAGTGCCGTGACATCACAGCTCACAGCAACCTCCAGTTCCTGGGCTCAAGTGAGTCTCCTGCCTCCGCCTCCCAAGTAGCTGGGACTACAGGTGCCCGCCACAATACCCAGCCATTTTTTGGTTGTAGCTGGCATTGTTGATTGGCGGGCCCAGGTTGGATTCGAACCCACCACCTTAGGTGTATGTGGTTGGCGCCTTAGCCCGCTGAGCCACAGACGCCGAGCCCTCTTTTTGTTTTTTTAAGATGGAGTCTCACTTGGTTACCCTCAGTAGAGTGCGGTGGCATCATAGCTCACAGCAACCTCAAATTCTTGCACTCAAGTGATACTCTTGCCTCAGCCTCCAGAGTAGTTGAGACTACAGGCACCTGCCACAATGCCCGGCTATTTCATTTTTTAGAGACAGTGTCTTGCTCTCTGCTCAATCTGGCCTTGAACCCCTGAGCTGAGGCAATGCACCTGCCTCGGCCTCCCAGAGTGCTAGGATCACAGGCATGAATCACCACGCCAGGCTACAATCTAAGGATTCTGATCCAACCAGGAAAATAATTACTTGATGACCAAGGACACACATAGAAAAAGGCCTCACAAGTCAACAAAAGCAAGTCACCAAAAGAAAATGGTAAAGAATAGGAACAGACTTCACTAATAAGGGAATATAAATAAATAATGAACTTACAAAAATATGTTTAAATCTAATGGCAAATGATAAAATACATATTTATCCAAGGAATTAGTTTTTGGTTTTTTATTATATAGATAAATTGTGTCATGTTGAAATCAGTTTTTGGCTATTATATTAGCAATCATGCTAATGTTGAAATCATGTTGAAATCATGTTGAAATTGTGTCATGTGAAATAGTTTTTGGCTATTATATTAGCAAAGATAAAACTGAATAATACTGGCTTGGCGCCTGTGGCTCAACGGGCTAAGGTGCCAGCCATGTACACCTGAGCTGGTGGGTTCAAATCCAACCCCGGGGCCTCCAAACAACAATGACGACTACAACCAAAAAATGGCAAGGCATTGTGGTGGGCGCCTGTAGTCCCAGCTACTTGGGAGGCAGAGGCAGGAGACTCACCTGAGCCCAGGAATTGGAGGTTGCTGTGAACTGTGATGCCACAGCACTCTATCCAGGGTGACAGTTTGAGGCTCTGTCTCAAACAAATAAATAAATAAATAAATAAATAATACCAAAATAGGTACTTATATTCGGCAAGTAATAATGTAAAATTTGTGACATAAATATAAAGGCTAATTTCACACTAAACACTAAAATTCAAGATGCTCACAGTATGGTCCCGAAATCCCATTTTTGGGATTTTATGCTAGAGAAACATTGTGGATAACATGAAAAACTGAAAATAATAGAAATCTCCTAAAGAGTAGAATTATCTATTAAGTTAAACTATTTGTGCTATTTTATCCAAGATATTCAATGAGAAATATAAGCTACAAAATAATAGTCATCTACATGTGTTGGTTTAAGCACTAGTCATAAAAAAGCTGGAAGAGTGTATGCTAGACAAATTATCTTTAGAGGTTAGAATTACCTAAGACTTGTATTTTTCAGGTCAGGCACAATGGCTCATGCCTGTAATCCTAGAACTCTGGGAAGCCAAGCCAGGTGGATTGCCTTGAGCTCAGGAGTTGGAGACCTGAGCAAAAGCAAGACCCCCATCTCTACTAAAAATAGAAACACTAAGGCAAGAGGATCGCTTGAGTCCGAGTTGGAGGTTGCTGTAAGCTACGATGCCACGACACTCGACCGGCGACAGCTGGCGCTCCATCTCCAAAAAAAAAGACTTGGGGCTCAGCGCCTGTGACTCAACGGGCTAAGGCACCAACCACATACACCTGAGCTGGCAGGTTTGCATACAGGCCAGGCCAGCCAAACAACAATGGTGGCTGCAACCAAAAAATGGCGGAGCGTTGTGGCGGGCGCCTGTAGTCCCAGCTACTTCGGAGGCAGCGGCAGGAGACTCGCTTGAGCCCAGGAATTGGAGGTTGCTGTGAGCTGTGATGCTACAGCACTCTACCCAGGGTGACAGCTTGAGGCTCTGTCTCAAAAAAAAAAAAAAAAAAGAAAAGACTTGGAAAATACAAGTCTTATCATATTTCTATAGTGTTCAAAGTATGTAGTATCCACAATATACACAGTATTAGATGGTAACCAGAAAATACATATTTTTAAATGGTAACCAATACATACAACTAAAGGAAAGGATATAAATAATAATTTGGTGGATGAACAAAGTGAGATATAGAGGATTCTACCATAATGAATCTGTCAGGTAACAGCCAAAGGTGACTGCCAGCACTTTCCTATTTGCATCACAAATAGAAAGGAAAGATTATAAAAGACAATGGCGAAGAGGGGGGGTTGAGTAAGTTCCCTATTAACAATGTCATTGACCAAGGGATATAGTGAGCTGATATGAGAAAAGATTTGCTTTTACTGCCTAGGGAAGATTAAAACTCCATATTCACCATGCAAAGGATCAGAATCAACATTTGGGCTTTGACCTGACTCAGTAGCCCCCTTAAGATCTCAGAAGATGTGGAATAAGAACCAGAAACCCCTGGCTCGGCGCCTGTGGCTCAATGGGCTAAAGCGCCAGCCATGTATACCTGAGCTGGTGAGTTCGAATCCAGCCCGGGCCCGTCAAACAACAATGGCGGCTACAACCAAAAAATGGCCAGGTGTTGTGGCAGGCGCCTGTAGTCCCAGCTACTTGGGAGGCAGAGGCAAGAGACTTGCTTGAGCCCAGGAATTGAAGGTTGCTGTGAGCTGTGATGCCACGGCACTCTACCCAGGGTGACAGCTTGAGGCTCTGTCTCAAAAAAAAAAAAAAAAGAACCAGAAACCCCAAAAGACTATTCATGAATCCCTGCAATAGAATTTGGGGTCATCTGGCATTTAATTCTAGAGGACTCCAGTTTTAGTTTTACTTTGCTTTGAAAATGAACAAGTAAATGAGATCATGCTACTTCTCCACTTGCAAATCCATTATGGGTAACCATTGTCTAAAAGATAATGCCCAAACTCCTCCTTATCAAGGCAAACAAGGCCTTTGCCATTCTGGCCCCAACCTACCTCAACCAACCTTATCTAGGGTTGGTCTTTCCTCCCTCTTTTTTCTCCTGCTCCACCCCCTTCCTACACACACACACACACACACACACAAATTCCTTAAAAAGTTTGAAGAAGTCACTGTGCTGACACAGAATGAATTTGGGGAGCCTTCCCCAAGTAGTGTAGTATTTATCACAGTTTATTTAATTTCTTTAAGTGCTTTTTCTGTCTTCTAGACAATAACCCATTAAGTATTGTGGCCAAGATTCAACATCTAGTACCTGGAACTTTAGTACATCAGAAACGTTTCTATCAATAAATCAGAAAAAATGCTTTGACGAGTGTTTCGCGTCCAAGGCCAATTTTAAAGATTTATAGAGCAGTCATTTCAAAGGAAGAATAATGAAATCCAAGTGGAACAGAGAACAAAAAAATTAAGTTCTAATTATAAAACCATGTTCAAAACAAAATCTGACCATGAATGCTTACACTGGGCACGTGTGTGGACGCAGCCAGGAGAAAGCAGTCTTTGGTGCTGAGAGCCTGACTGCCCTGCCCTCCTGGATAAAGTGGTCCTTGCCTATCTTATATACTCTGGCTGCTTTCACTGCCAAGGGACAATATGAACAGAGCAGGGTTGGCTTTGTCAAGATGGCCATGTGAGGAAAAGGAAGCTCTCTGAGTAGGGCCAACTGGGCTTGTTGGAAAGCAGAAGCACAGCCTATTGGTTAGAGGAAAGCCCAGTGGGAAGAGTCAGCTCACTGAAGAAAGGGCAGTGGAGCCAATCTCTCTCCTGAGTGTTGTGCCTGTGGGAGAGGAAGGTCAGAAAGATCTCTGAGCACTTGATAAACCATTGTTGCTATGGAGAGAGGGGGTATCATCCATGGTAAGAAGTCATTTTTGTTGTTGTTCTTTTGAGACAGAGCCTCAAGCTGTCACCCTGGATAGAGTTCTGTGGCATCACCGCTCACAGCAACCTCCAACTACTGAGCTCAAACGAGTCTCCTGCCTCCGCCTCCCAAGTAGCTGGGACTACAGGCGCCCGCCACAACGCCCGGCCATTTTTTTGCAGCCGTCGTTGTTTGGCGGGCCCGGGCTGGATTCGAACCTGCCAGCTCAGGTGTACGTGGCTGGCGCCTTAGCCCGCTGAGCCACAGGCGCTGAGCCAATGGTAAGAAGTCTTAAGAGAAAAATGCCTTTGCCCCTTTGTAATAGCCATTTTTCTCTGCTTTTCCTTTTTTTTGTTTTCTTTCTAATCAAAACGGTACCTTGACTACAAATACTGACAGCTAACTACATTTAGAGGGATCAGGTTGGTGCTAAGAATTTGGAAAATGAAATAGGTTAAGAGAGAATCAGCCTGCAACCAAGATTATGTTTTGGGGGTTTTTTGCAGAGACAGTCTCACTTTATCACACTTGGTAGAGTGCCGTGGCATCACGCAGCTCACAGCAACCTCCAACTCCTGGGCTTAGGCGATTCTCTTGCCTCAGCCTCCCGAGTAGCTGGGAGTATAGGCGCCCGCCATGACGCCGGCTATTTTTCTGTTTTGCAGTTCGGTGAGGCCAGGTTTGAACCTGCCACCTCTGGTATATGGGGCTGGCGCCCTACTCAATGAGCCACAGGAGCCGCCCAAGATTTTTTATTTTTTAAGAAGGATTTTTCCCAAGAAAAACCTTACTCATTTAACGTTTCAAAGAACATATATCTTACGCCTTCTAGGCACCACACTCCATGCTAGACAGTAGGGATAAGATAAATAAGACAGGGCGCAAGCCCTCCCAAATGTTAGTGGCGGCAGCAGCAGGGGAAGTCTATAAAGGTGGAGGCCGGGAAGAAAGGACTGACGGATTCAACCTGAGAGACAGAAAAGGCAACCCTGACGGGGTGACTGGAGCAGAACTGAGAAAGAAAAAGTAGACTTTCCCTGGTTGGCAAGGAGGGGAAAAGTCTTGGAATCCAAATAAAGGAAAGAGGTTGAGAAGTGAAAATTGCATGGCCCATTCTCAGACCTCAATCCCTCCTCAAAAGAGCCAACCCAGACTACAGAAGGTCTCAGAAGCCTTGTTAAAATTTAGACTTCTTGGGCAGCGCCTGTGGCTCATCCAGTAGGGCACCGGCTCCATACACCTAAAGTGGTGGGTTCAAATCCGCCCTCCGCCTAACTACAAAACAGAAAAATAGCCAGGTGTTGTGACAGGCGCCTGTAGTACCAGCTACCAGAGAGGCTGTGGCAAGAGAATCGCCTAAGCCCAAGAGTTGGAGGTTGCTGTGAGCTATGACGCCACAGCACTCTACTGAGGGCGATAAAGTGAGACTCTGTCTCTACAAAAAAAAAAAAAAAAATTTAGACTTCTTAAAGGCAATGAAGAATGATTGAAAATTTCAGGCAAGGAGAAAACAGGATCAAACCCAATTTTTGGAGCCAGGCAGAGTGGCGCACACCTATAGTCACAGCCTACCAGGGAGGCTGAGGCAGAAAGAGCAATAGAACCAGGAGTTGGAGGCCATAGTGCACTAAGACTGTACCTGTGAATAGCCACTGCACTGCAGCCTGGCAACAGGGGGAGATCTTCTTTCTAAACAAACAAACAAACAAAACATTGTGGTTTTTTTTTTTTTTTTTTTTTTGAGACAGAGCCTCAAGCTGTCCCCCTGGGTAGAGTGCCGTGGCATCACAGCTCACAGCAACCTCCTACTCCTGGGCTCAAGCGATTCTCCTGCCTCCGCCTCCCAAGTAGCTGGGACCACAGGCACCTGCCACAATGCCCGGCCATTTTTTGGTTGCAGCCGTCATTGTTGTTTGGCGGGCCCGGGCTGGATTCGAACCCGCCAGCTCAGGTATATGTGGCTGGCGCCCTAGCCTGTTGAGCCACAGGCGCCGAGCCCAAAACATTGTGTTTTTAAAAGATCTCTCTGGGGAAGAGTAGAGGAAGATGAGACTAGCAAGGAGGCTAGCAAGGGACAAGGGAGTCAGAGGCAGAAAAGGAGGGGACACAGAGAGGTAGTGCCTGACCATCCTGGCTGGGAGAGATAAACTATTGCAAGGACTAAGCTTTATTGTTTAGGTATAAACTTGTATTGCACAGCTATTCTCCTAGCCCTAAAACTCTGGCCATGCTTCCTTGATAATCTGGAAGAAAGCAAAATGGTGCTTTCCAGCCCCGCAAGAGCATTGATACTAATTATGCACCTGCATCTGAAGTAGAGCATGTTTCTAATTCAGTGCAAACTAACAATCATGGAAAGACATACATAGAGAAGCCATTCATTATAAAAATTAACCTGACATTCACCTGGGCTTTCTCAATTAGAAAGAATCCCCTAGGATTAACCATGGTCCAATCAATTGGGGTATGTCTAATTGCCCACATCTTGGTGAAGAAACAAAATGTAATTATGCAAGCTCATGCTGAAAGTATTAAAGATTGCCCTCCTAGAGTATCTATCATTCAATAAATCTATCAAAAACTGTCTGTTGTGGGTAGTGCCTGTGGCTCAAAGGAGCAGGGTGTCAGCCCCATATATGGGAGGTGGTGGGTTCAAACCTGGCCCTGGCCAAAAATGGCAAAAGAAAAAAAAAAAACCTGTTTATTGTAATCAAAATACGTTTGTTTGGGTTGTTTGTTTGTTTGTTTGTTTGTTTTTGCAGTTTTTTGCCAGGGCTGGGTTTGAACCTGCCACCTCCAGCATATGGGACTGGCACCCTACTCACTGACCTACAAGCGCCGCCCCTTTTATTTTATTTTATTTTATTTTTTGAGACAGAGCCTTAAGCTGTCACCCTGGATAGAGTGCTGTGGCATCACAGCTCACAGCAACCTCCAATTCCTGGGCTCAAGTGAGTCCCTGCCTCTGCTTCCCAAGTAGCTGGGACTACAGACACCCACCTTAACACCTAGCCATTTTTTGTTTGCAGCCACCATTGTTGTTTGGCAGACCCTGGGCTGGATTCAAACCCGCCAGCTCAGGTGTACGTGGCTGGTGCCTTAACCCATTGAGCCACAGGCGCCGAGCGAAGTTCCTATTTTTTTTTACTTTGCCTGTGGGAGCATATACATAGAAGTGAAATGATTGGATCATATAATAATTCTAGGTTTAACTTTTTTAGGAATCACTTCATTCCTTTTTATGGCTGAATAATATTCCATTATATGGATATGCTAGCTTTTGTTTTTTCATTCATGAGTTGATGAACATTTGGTTGCCTCTACCTTTTAGATATTATGCACAATGGTGCTGTGAACATTCAGGTACACTTTTTTATATGGAAGTGCTTTCCTTTCTATTGGGTATATACCTACTAGAAGAATTGCTGGATCACATGGTAACTATGTTTAACATTTTGAAAAATTGCCAAGCTACCCAAGGCACATTTTATGTCTCCACCAGCTGTGTGTGAGTGTTCTGTTTGCTCTACATCTCTGTCAACACTCATTATTGGGTGTCCATCTGAGTATAGCCATCCTAATGCATATAAGGTGGTACCTCATTATGGTGTTGGCTTTTTCCCCCCCAAACACCAACTCAAACCAGAGTATTGTGGTTTTTGTTAGTATTTCTTCAGTGACTAGTGATGGAGAGCATCTTTTCATATACTTATCAGCCAATTGTATATCTTTTTTAAAGAAAAGTCTGTTTGGATCCTTCATTGATTTTTTTAATTGGGCTAGTTGTCTTTTTGTTTAGCTGTAAGAATTCTTCATATGTTTTGAATACAAGTTCCTTTTCAGATACATGATTTGCAAATACTTTATCTCATTCTATGAGTTGTTTTTTCACTTTCTTGATAATGTCTTTCCTTGAAGCATAAATGTTTTTGCTTTTTGTGATGTCTGGCTTATGTATTTTTTTCTTTTGTTGCTTGTGGTTTTGGTGTCATGTCGAAGAAGGTTTTGTCTAATTTAAGGTCATGAATATTTATTCCTTTGTATTTTTGTGAGTTTTATAGTTGCTTTTACATTTAGGTCAATGATCATTTTGAGTTAGTTTTTGGGTGGGATATAAGGAAGGGCATGCAAATGGATATGTACTTATCCCGTCAGCATTTGTTGAAAGGGCTGCCTTTTCTAACATTGAATGGTCATGGCTGGAGAAATAAACTTTTACTTATTTTTTCTTCTACTTCAGCTCTATTATTGTTTGTCTCAAGGTCAACAATAAGCTGATAAATTGCTAAGTGAAAATGACAGGGTACTTACAGTGTATTAACTTATGTGTAAAATGGAGGGAAATACACATTTATGTGCTTGTATGTGCATAAAGAAATTCTGGAAAAGACACAGTAAATTTCTTCAAATATAGAGGAGAGGAAATGAGGTGGAAGAAAGACCTTTGACTTTTTGAGCCTTTTAAAGCATGACTTAAAAGGGTTAAGTTTTCAAAAATAAAAAATAAGAACAAATTAGGTAGAATAGCTATGAGAAGTGCTCTCAATTTTCTTTTTTTTTTTTTAATAATTTTATTAAATCATAATTGTGTACATTGGTGCAATCATGGGGCACAATGTGCTTACTTCATATACAATCAGAAATATTTTGATCATACTGTTAGAGATAGCCTTCATGGCATTTTCTTAATCACTA
>CAUYON010051009.1:0-13608 GCA_963573935.1 Arctocebus calabarensis | reverse complement strand
GAATGGGAGAAAATATTTGCAGGTTATGTCTCCAACAAAGGTTTAATAACCAGAATCCACAGAGAACTCAAACATATTAGCAAGAAAAGAACAAGTGATCCTATCTCAGGGTGGGCAAGGGACCTGAAGAGAAACTTCTCTGAAGAAGACAGGCACACAGCCTACAGACACATGAAAAAATGCTCATCATCCTTAATCATCAGAGAAATGCAAATCAAAACAACTTTGAGACATCATCTAACTCCAGTAAGATTAGCCCACATCACAAAATCCCAAAACCAGAGATGCTGAAGTGGATGTGGAAAAAAGGGAACACTACTACATTGCTGGTGGAAATGCAAACTAATAGGTTCCTTTTGGAAGGATGTTTGGAGAATACTTAGAGATCTAAAAATAGAACTTCCATTTGATCATATAATTCTAGGTATATACCCAGAAGACCAAAAACCACATTATAACAAAGATATCTGTACCAGAATGTTTATTGCAGCCCAATTCATAAATGCTAAGTCATAGAAAAAGCCCAAGTGCCCATCAAGCCACAAATGGATTAATAAATTGTGGCACATGTATACCATGGAATACTATGCAGCCTTAAAGAAAGATGGAGATTTTACCTCTTTCATGTTTACATGAATGGAGCTGGAACATATTCTTGTTAGCAACGTATCCCAAGAATGGAAGGAAAAGTATCCAATGGACTCAGCCCTACTATGAAACTAATTTATAGCTTTCATATGAAAGCTATAACCCAATTACAGCACAACAACTGGGGAAAGGGGCGGCAGGGTGAAGATGGGCAGAGGGAGAGTATTTGGTGGGTCCGCACTTGTGGTGCATCTCAGAAGGGTACAGGTGAAACTTTCTAAATGTAGAACATAAATGTCTCCACACAATAACGAAGAAAATGCCATGAAAGCTATGTCAACCAGTTCAAAGAAAATATTTCAAATTGTATATGAAACCAGCACATTGTACCCCATGATTGCATTTATGTACACAACCATGATTTAATTAAAAAAAAAAATTCTGCTCAGAAACTCGCAGTGTGTATCCACTGCTGCTATTTAACAACATGAGACCTTGAAAACTTTTCTTTTTTTATTTCTTGTTTGCTCACAACATCTCACAACATTATCCTAACCAACATGAGGAACTCAGTGTATGGCAAATGGGTGGGAAGTTTGAAAATTCACTGATTAAAAGAGGAGGGCATTGGAAGGAAGCAGGAGGATGGAGAGCAGATGGAGAGAGAGAGAATTTAAGAATAAATTCTTTAATTTATTAAGAATAATGATGCTCCCTGCCTTTTCTGAGACAGTGTTTCACTCTATCACGCAGGCTGGAGTATGATGACATGATCACAGCTCACTGCAACCTGGAACTCTTGGCCTCGAGCAATCCTCCTTCCTCAGCCTCCCAAAATGATAGGATTACAAGTGCGAGCCAGTATGCCTGGCTCTGGTGTCTATGTTTTAGAGTTTATTTTTAAGAATAATACTTTTCAGAAGATAAAGAAAGTAAGCATAACTATTACCCAAAAAGCCTTATAGGTTTAACTGTTGAGCTTCTGGGTATTAGATCAAACAAAATAAATAACACAAAGAATTATCAAAAATCGTTAAAACCAGAAAGATCTTCACTGGTAAATAATACTGGATTCGTTTCCTAGTATTAGAAAACAAGGCTGTAACAAAGGCCCACAAACTGACTTAAAACAACAGACATTTTTTCTCTCATAGCTGTGAAGATAAGAAGTCAGCAATCACGGTGTCCACAGGGTTGGCTACTATGTTGGAGACTCTGAAGGAGCGTCTGTACCACGTCTGTCTCAGCTCTGGTGGTTGCCAGCAATCCTTGGCATTCTTGACGTGGAGATGCATCACTTCAATCTCTGCCTCTGGCTTTACATGGCACCCTCACTGATGTGTCTGTTTCTGTGCCCAAATTTCCCTGGTGCTACAAGGTCACCAATCACTAACCCCGCATATTAACTGCTGGCATCTGCAAAGGCACTATTTCCAAACAAGGTCACATTCACAGGCACTGGGGGTTAGACCTTCAACTTAACTTTTGAGAGGACACATTTCAACCCACAACAAATACCCACAAACGCTGTTCACTTTTCCACTCAGCTGATAACTATTTACTAAAACTTATCTCACAAAACTCAATCCAGGGAAATGTGGCAAAGGCAAAAGATAAAAATCCAGAAAATATTCTTGCCAGCTCCTTCCTTTGTCTTATTTTTGTATCCTGAGTATTGCCTGAGTAACACTTGTAAAGTGAGGGATCAGTATATTTGGCACTGAACAAGAGGAAAATGTTTTTTCTGCTTTTTAGCCAGACAGATGTGTGAGCCACCCACGGTTTTCCACTCTAAAGTGGATGTGCATGTGTGTACTCGCCATGAACATCAGGAATCTGAAATTGTTCTGTTGTGATTTCTGTATTTGCACTCCCATTTTTCTTCTTTCTTAGCATTCTAGAATATTATACCTTCTGAACAAAATGTCCTTTACTTATTCAGCACCGCGGTTTGGTAGATAAAAGGTGAATGAAATGCTAAAACTAATGTATAATTTGCTTTTAACAAATGGTGGAGGAGTAAAAGAACAATAATGTTTTATAAAGTAAAGATTAATTACAGACATAGCAAGGATCCAATTATAATCTTTCATAACGGAAAATGTCACTAACACATCTGGGTGTTTTCTCTTGTTCTTATTAGTAGCTTGAAATAATGGCAGTTGGAGAGACTATTATATTTGTACTAAAAGTTGTCTCAAAGTTTGATTTACAGTCAGTCATCTTCCATTTCACAGCAGCTGGGGAAGCAGCCTTGGTGAGGATTCTGGGAGATTTTGCCCTTAAGGTTAAGATATTAAACAAAAATGAAAACTAATCTGTCTTCAGATGGAAGTGTGGTACTTAATGTTGAGTGTTCGAGAAACAATCTCATAAAATGTTACTCGTTAAGAATGATTTTATTATAGTAATTAAAAATGCAGAAAATGGTACCATATTTCTAAAGTCATGTGAGAGCTCTGCTCTCTCCCTAGCTCTGTGGAGCTGGATGAATCTATATATAGCTCTTCTTGGCATGTACTTCACTCATGATCTCTATATATAGATCTGTAGATAGAATATTCACTGTGAACAGAGGTCACATTGTATTCACAAGGGGATTGCTGCTTAAAACCTTGAAACTATACACTTCTTTTAATAGTTCACACTGTTGGTCATGAGATGTGAGAAATCAGAGGCAACATTTAGGTCTCACAGCTATGCATTTATGGGGTACTTACTTATCCATTTGGCAAGTATTTACTGAGTCTATTACACACCGACACTCGTGTCCATTGCGGTGGGTTTAATAACAATAACAAGAAAAATTCTCTGTCCTGTAAGATCTTAGAATTAGGAGAGAAACAGACTTTGGGCAATGTGACAGACTATTATAAAAAGAGTCCTCTTAATTCAAGTAGCTACTGTATAAGCAACAAAAAGATACTTTGAAACACATCATTGATCTCTAAGGAAGTGAGAGAATCCTTATGAGGGAAGAGTGATCACAGAATTTAAAACAGAATGCGGCCTGTAACTCCAAGACTAACTGGGAAATAAGTTCCAAGACCAAGAGCCTAGAGTCTTTGAGATTTTCAAAAAGGTAACAAGAGATTAGTTCTTACCAGGAGTTTTAATGTGTGGTCTGTGGATTCTGAAGATATTTGTGAGAGAATTGAAGGCATCCATGGACCTGGATTGGGGGAGGAGGGATGGGAACTGCATCTTGATTTTCATATACCTCTAATTAAACTTTCCTTTAGTCATAAAATATAAGCAAAGCACAATAGCTTCAGCAATAACCATCTTTGCCAAAAGAAATCACAGCTATATTACCAGAGTTGCAGACTCTCTTGAAATGACATTTATGCTCATTATTACTTTTTTGCAATTATGAGACAACTCACAAGATCTTATGTAATGCATGAATAAAGAAGCATATATATGACTGTATCACACATTGTTTTTAATATTTAGCTAACTTTCCTTCAATATGATTGTAACAGTTTATAATTCTGTGTGTTTTATGTACTGAGATAAATCCCAAGAAGGGTGCATAGGCTTCGCTGGAGTGCCAGAGGAACCAGACATAGGCATTAATGAAAGAATGAGCTAAAAAAAAAGGTTGTCTTCCAATAAAGTGAATATGTAAGGAAATCTGTCCCTGCTATGACTGCAGTAAGAAAAAATAAAATAATACTACCATTTATGATAGCCACCCCTTAATAATTTATGATCCATAATCATATGCTTGTTGACTTCTGGGCATATTCAGAGAAACCCCTCATCCAGAAAGTAAACCAAAGTGTGTGCTGCTGAGAAACACTCTCAGAGATGCAGCACAAACAAATGTAATTTCTTCCTAGGTGAAAGCATTCAAAATCAGGCCTCAAAAGCTTCTCATAGGCTAGATTTAAAAAATTATGAGCTCAAAATAAAATTGTTAAACAAATGAAGTACTAATACAAAGGACAATAGTCAGATGAGGAAAAAAAAGGAAATTTGAGCACCATTTCCAAATATTTTGTGCATCATCTGATTCAGAATATAAAATACCTCTGCACAAAATATTCAAAGAAAAAATGGAATCAGAAAATGGACAAGAGATTACCGAAAATGACCAATTTCTAACAGAGTCAAATAAGACTTTTAGAAATAAAAAAAAACCCTTAAAACTTAAAACTTTATAACTAGGGTAGAGACACAGATTAATTAAATTTAAAAATATAATCATAGATAAGATTTTGAATCTAAGTAGATGAATCTAAAAATAGATTTTTGAATCTAATTAGACACAGATGAAAAGATAATTACTACATTGGAAAACAGATTCAAAGCATTTATCCACAATTAAGGACAAATTATGAGAAAATTTTACAAAACAGGATAAAGAAATTAAGACATAGAGGATAAAATGAGAGAGCCTCACATGGGTTTTATTGATGTTCTATAAATCAGCTAATTGAATGGAGGAGGTGTGACATTTGAAGACAGAATGACTAATTAATTTTTAGAATTCATGATATAAACCGATTTTCAGGTTCAGGAATCTCAAAGAATTTCAAACCAAATAATAAAGATAGAAATCTCAAAAGAAACTGCTAAATATGAAAGACAAAACGATCTTTAAAAATAACCATACCCAATAAACAAAATATAGATAATTTTTAAAGGAATGAAAGTTAAACTGATATCAAACTTCACACAGGTCAAATTGTTGAGTGAAAATAAATTTAATCCTCTAATTACATACCTAGAAAGATTATCCTTCAAGAACCAGGGTAAAATAAAGACATTTTTAGCAAAACATAAACTGTGATAGCTTAGCACAAGCAAATTCTCAAAAAAATAACCTTCTAAAGGATAACCTCCAAGAAAAGAGAAAATAATTCAAAAAGTAAGATCTGAGATACAATAAATAATGGCAAGCAAAGAAATGAATAAAGATTTTTTTAAACTCCTAAAACCTGACTGTATGAAATACTAATAATGCTTCATTTGTGAGGTTTTTAAAGAGAGAAATGAAATTACAAATAACAACAGAACATGAGCCCAGAGGAAGATGATCGAAGATACAGAATTATGAAGCCTTTGTATTATTCAAAAAGCTCAGATCCTGATTAATGTTAGTCTCTAAGTCTACAAGGAAAACCTGTAAAAGGAGATAAATGGTGTGTGGATTCTAACAAGTAGAGAGAGGGGAAAGGTGAACAAGAAAGAAGGAAGGTTAGAAATGAGACATGAGAAACACAGAAGACCAGGGACATAGAGACAGCACAGCGTAAGGTGACGAAAACAAGTTCAAATACATCAAGAATCACAATAAATGCAAATTTAGTTCTTTATTTAGAAGACTGAGATGAGGTTTTTGTTTAAAGTCAGATTAATGTTATGTCTAAGAGATCTAAAACATAGGACATGCAGAAGTTGAAAATGTAGAGATAGAAAAAGATATACTGGGAAAATACTAACCAAAGGAAAACTAGCATATCAGTAAATCAAAATTTGAGACATAAAGCATATGTAAATAAGAAGAATCAGTAATTAATAATAAAATTTTTCAGTAATTAAGGATCACATGCACCTAATCACCTCACGTGGCAGGTGTCTATGGTCCCAGCTACTAGGGAGGCTGAGGCTGAGGATCACTGTGGCCCAGGAGTTTGAGTCTGCAGTGAGCTATTATCATGCCATCACACTCAGGCCCAGGCACAGAGCAGGATGCTAAACCTCCAGAGAGAAAACCTCAAAACATATAAAATGAAAATTGATAGACTGTCAAGGAATGGATAAATATACACTCACCAAAAATAATTTCAACATCCCTCTCTCAATTTTTAGCAGTCAAACAGAAAAAACTGAAACTTAGTTTGATGCATATTAATAGGGTATGCATCCAACAAACAAATTTGGAATACATATTATCTTCAAGATCTATAGAATAGTTATTAAAACTGCCTCAACATTAGGCCATAATTCTCAGTAAGTTTCAAATTATTGGTATCGCATAAGGCCTATTCCCTGATCAAAATTAAATTAGAAATTCACAATAAAATAATTTAAGTCTCTATGATTACAAATTAAAATATTTCTAAATAATGTGCAAGTCAAAAATAATTATTAAAATTAAAATAAACTTAAAATTAAATAAGAATACATACCAAAACTTACAGAATACTAAAGTAATAACTTGCAGACATTTAAAATTTTCCATACTTAGAGGAAAAAAATGGCTAAAATTTTAGACGTTGAATGTCTAACTTAGAAAAAAAATTTTAAATAGTGTAATTTTTTTTCTTTTTTTTTTTTTTTTTTTTTTTTGGTGACAGAGTCTCACTCTGTTGCACAGGCAAGAGTGTTGTGGCATTAGCCTACCTCTCAGCAACCTCAAACTCCTGGGTTCAAGCAATTGTCCTGCCCCAGCCTCTTGAGTAGCTAGGACAACAGGCACCCTCCAAAACAGTGTATTTTTCTGAGTGGGACTTTCTAGTATTTAAAAAGCACATTTTCGGAAGTATCTGGTTGGAGTGTCATAGAAACTTGGATCCTAAAAAAGACTATATGATAAATATCCACATATTCAAAAAAAATGAAAGAAAAAGCCCAAGAAAGTAGATAAAGAATAAATGTAAGAGTAGAAACAAGCACTATAAAAAATTAGATATAACATAAAGTACCAACAAATGCAAAAGTTATTTCTTTGAGAAAACTAACAAAAATGTTAAATTTCTGGCTACACTAATGAAGTAAAAAAGAGTGAAACTACAAATATACAATCTCAGAAATGAAAAGGGTATCGTGTTACAGATAGAGAAGAAAATTGGAAAAGTAATAACTTCAGACAGTTAGTTTTAAAACATAAAATTGGCAAATTCCAAATAAACAATTTGTTGCAGCCCATATAGCCTATGGCTAGGAGAAGTGAGAGTTATAAGAAATACCTGTATAGCTCAATAATAGAACTGGGTGGAAAGGGCATAGAGAGGGATTTAGCTCTCCTAACAAGCATGAGAGCTCGCGAGATGAAAGCAGTGGTGAATTGGCAATCTCTACACCTATGGTGTTGAGAGGCACTAGATCAACCCAATATTAGGCTGGAGGAGAGGGAAGTCAAGGACCATGCACGTTCTATCATGGACCCCGCTTACTCTGACTCCTGTATCCTCTCCTGCCTGCAGAATGCCAGCACAGCATCTCTCTGCTGAACATTACCAAGCTCTGCTATCTATCTTTCTAAGAAGACTGCTTTATTCTCTCTAAGACTCTCTCTTCCTCTCTCTCTTTCCACCTGAAGCAGATAGCCCTCAGACACCTTAGAGACACTGAACCTGAGCAAGGTAACCTAGCAGTCCACAACTGGAACCTAGTTAAGCTGGGCCCCAGAGCTGGCCAGTCCTGGGCCCTGACAAGCAGTGGCACAAGTGTCTTGTGACAACAATTTGCCATATACGACTCATGAAGTAAGAGAAAGCCTGAACAGTTCTATAATAATTAAGGTAATTAAATTAGTTTGTTAAAGATCTTCCCATAAAGAATGAAAAAAATGAACAATTTTATATTTTTGAAAATTTCTGAAAGATGGCAATCTGTAGCCAGCTTTCCACAGAGGTTCCCATCCAGAAGAAGAGTTAAAGGACAGAAACTCAGCAAGAAAGCCAATGGTTTGGATCTGAGCCAAAAGAAAAGGTCAAAGAACACACACGAACCCTGCTGGGGCCACCTGAGACCCCGAGGACACAAGCAAAAAGGTACAGAGTACATCACCAAGTGGACGGGAGTCCCCTCCCCATGAGAGCGGCTCGCAGTACTCCATACCTCCATACAAACAAGCGAGCAGAGTTCAGATGTCCTCCCCACGGGAGAGACACTCTAAAAACCAGACCTCCCTCCCCTACTAGGGTGCTGCAGTACTCTCCTGCCAGGCATAAAACTGTATATACTCTCTACCTGCAAGTTAGAGTTCCAGGTATTCCCCTCCACTCTCACCCCGAGGGCTAGAGGCCTGTCCCCCACAGAGCACAGATTCTTGGAGATTTTCTCAAGGGGTGTGGACGGGGCATGGACTGTTGCTGATCTGTGCTGATTTTCCAGCTTGGGAGTGGTAAGAGGAAAGTGAGCCAAGAGGAGGCCCAGTTGGAAAGAAGGTCCCCTGAGGCACAAAACAGCAACCACAACTGCAGCAACAATAGCAGGAGAGCTCGCACCCCTTGGGATATTTTGAGGAGACACTCCCAGTCTTCTGGGTGGCCAGGAGAAACAGGCGGCTTCTCCAGTGGTAGCCACCGGCAGAGTGGACTGGCATCCAAGGCACATGAAGGATATGCCTGAGGCGGTACCAGCCAGGACAGAGCGCAGGGATTAGAATACTCACAGAGTCAGCTGATAACCAGGGCGAGGCTGCCTTGCTTACCTTCAGACTAATGTGGCCCTCAGGGGATGAAAGCTGAGACAAAGGGCTGGAACTCACAGACTGAGTCAGACCTATTTGCAGCCCCAGTCTGATCAGGGAAAATAGCCTTGACAGAAATAAATTCTGCGAACTTGTTCTGTTCCAGCAGCAACATAAATCAGGTACAGGGCTGGAACTGAGTGAATTGCCCCAGCCCCAGTACCCAGGTTGTCAGGCCTCACCTCCCCCTGCCAAAAAAGTGACGGAGTAGCAGACTGGTTGAGGAGCCACAGACCACACTGTGACCCAGGCAGGCACAAACCTCTGGAGAATCTGCTCATTGGAGGAAACAGGATCACAACTGTTACCAACGACTGGGTGTGACAGAGGGGCAAGGTGGGGAAGGAGGCATCAACCTTCTCAGACTAATCTACTTTGGGGGGGGACGCCCTCCTGAGCTCACAGAGCACCAGAGTGAATTTATCTAGAGCTTCCAGCAGATCCCTGCTATCTAGTTACCAGAGACTTTTTCACTCTTTCATTTGAGATCGGTGCTGGCTAGGACAATTGACTGGGACCTCTTCAACTGGACCAATCACCAGAGGACTTTCCAAAGTGGTACCCTGGGTGTGTGGTAGTGGAAAGGTTTGATTTCACTTTTCCAATTGTTGCCTGTGAGGGGTGCAGTGACTTAACTGCTGGTATTTCTTCACAGCTCAGATTTCAATCCAGAGTAACAGATTCTCTAGGGTAAGACAAATACCAGCTGAAAATAAGACAGAGCCACTTTACCCCACCACACCAAGAAGGTCCCCAGTTTCGCAACCAGTAGCTCACTACGAGTCCTTGGCAAAACTCTAGGGGAAAAGGAGCAGATGCCAGTCCAAGCTTTCAAGCAAAGGACTGGTCAATCACTACTCCTAGAACTCCCAGCCCAAATTGTCCTTTTCTACTCACCCAGCCAAACAGTGTAAAATTAATCATGGGCGGAATCAACAGAAAAGCTCTGGAAACATAAACAAGCACACTAGGTCAACCCCCCCAAGGAACAATTTGGCAGACACAAGTGAGGATCCTATGCATGAACAGATGGCTGAGATGTCAGAAATCGAATTCAGAATTTGGATTGAAAACAAGATTAATAAAATAGAGAAAAAGTTGGATTTAGAAATTCTGGGTGCATTTCAAAAATTGTCTCAAGGAGTCAAGGAATTCAAAGACCAAATGACCAAAGATTTGGACACATTGAGACAAGAAGTTGCAGCCCTCAAAGATCTGAGAAACAAAGTAGAATCCCTCAGCAACAGAATGGAGCAAGCAGAAGAAAGGATTTCTGACGTGGAAGTCAAAGCTATCAAACGCTCCCAAACTGACAAAGAGGTAGAGAAATGGAAGGCAAAAACAGATCATTCTCTCAGATAGCTCTGGGATAACTTGAAGAAAACCAACATTGGCCTTATAGGGATACCTAAAAATGATGAAGTGGTGTCACATGGCCCAGAGTCTCTTCTCTATGAGATTATGAAAGAGAATTTTCCAGACATGCCAAGGGATTCTTAAATTCAGATAGCAGACAGTTTCAGAACCCCAGCACAACTCAACCCAAATAAAACATCCCCCAGGCACATCATAATTAAGTTCACTAAAGTTAATATGAAGGAGAAAATTTTGAAAGCAACCAGACGCAAGAAATCTATAACCTACAAGGGAAAGAATATTAGAATAACTGCAGATCTCTCTGATCAAACATTTCAAGTGAGAAGAGAATGGTCATCAGCTTTTAATCTCCTAAAACAAAATAACTTTCAACCCCAGAATCTTGTATCCAGCTGAACTGAGTTTCATTTATGATGGAGAAATTAAATACTTTCATGACATCCACATGTTGAAGAAATTTGCTATAACTAAACCAGCTCTCTAGGATATTCTCAGACCTATTCTCCATCATGACCAGTGTAATCCTCCAATGCAAAAGTAAACTCATCCAGAATCTTTTTATCAAAGTCCAACTCACACAGGGACAAAAGGATTAAAAATATCCACTAGATTTTCTCAAGATTTATCATTGGTTTCAATTAATGTGAATGGTTTAAACTGTCCTCTAAAGAAGCATAGGTTGGTCAATTGGATACGAAAACTCAGGCCAGATATCTGCTGCATACAAGAGTCTCACCTTACCTTAAAAGATAAATATAGACTCAAGGTGAAGGGATGATCATCTATATTCCAGGCAAATGGAAAACAGAAGAAAGCAGGCATTGCAATCTTATTTGCAGATACAATAGACTTTAAACCAACTAAAATAAGGAAGGTTAAAGACAGACATTTGTTATTTGTTAAAGGTAATACTCAATACGACGAGATTTCAATTATTAATATTTATGCACCCAACCAGAATGCGCCTCAATTTATAAGAAAAACTCTAATAGACATGAGTAACTTGATTTCTTCCAGTTCCATAGTAGTTGAAGATTTTAATACTACTTTAGCACTGTTGGATAGATCCTCCAATAAGAAGCTAAGTAAAAAAAATTTAGATTTAAACTTAACCATCCAACATCTGGATTTAACAGACATCTACAGAACATTTCATCCTAATAAAATTGAACACACATTCTTCTCATCAGCCCATGGAACATACTCCAAAATTGATCACATCCTAGGTCACAAGTCTAACCTCAACAAATTTAAAAGAATAGAAATTATTCCTTGCATCTTCTCAGACCACCATGGAATAAAAGGTGCCCTCAACAATAACAGGAATTTGCATATTCAAACAAAAACATGGAAGCTAAATAACCTTATGCTGAAGGATAGATGGGTCATAGATGAGATTAAGAAGGAAATCACTGAATTTTTGGAAGAAAACAACAATGAAGACACAAATTATCAAAGCCTCTGGGATACTGCAAAGGCAGTCCTAAGAGGGAAATGTATAGCACTGCAAGCCTTCCTCAAGAGAACAGAAAGAGAGGAAGTTAACAACTTAATGGGACATCTCAAAAAACTGGAAAAGGAAGAACATTCTAACCTAAAACCCAGCAGGAGAAAAGAAATAACCAAAAACAGGGCAGAATTAAATGAAATTGAAAACAAAGAATTATACAACACATCAATAAATCAAAAAGTTGGTTCTTTGAAAAGGTCAATAAAATAGATAAACCTTTGGCTACTCTAATCGGGAAAAAAAGACTAAAATCTCTAATTTCATCAATCAGAAATGGTAAAGACAAAATGACAATAGACCCCTCAGAAATTCAAACAATCCTTAATGAATATTACAAGAAACTTTACTCTCAGAAATATGAAAATCTGAAGGAAATTGACCAATATTTGGAAGCATGCTACCTTCCTAGACTTAGCCAGAATGAAGTGGAAATGTTGAACAGGCTGATATCAAGTTCTGAAATAGCATTAACTATACCAAATCTCCCTAAAAAGAAAAGGCCGGGACCAGATGGTTTCACGTCAGAATTCTACCAAACCTTTAAAGAGGAACTAGTACCTATATTATTCAACCTTTTCCAAAATATAGAAAAAGATGGAATACGACCCAATACATTCTATGAAGAGAATATCACCTTGATCCCTAAACCAGGAAAAGATCCAACAAGAAAAGAAAACTATAGACCAATATTATTAATGAATATTGATGCAAAAATATTCAACAAGATCCTAACAAACAGGATCCAGCAACACATCAAACAAATTATACATCATGACCAAGTGGGCTTCATCCCAGGATCCCAAGGCTGGTTCAATATATAAATTGTAATTATAATATAAATATAAATCAAAATATAAATGTAATTCAGCACATAAACAAATTCAAAAACAAAGACCATATGATTCTCTCCATTGATGCAGAAAAAGCTTTTGATAATATCCAGCATCCCTTCATGATCAAAACACTTAAGAAAATTGGCATAGAAGGGACATTTCTTAAACTTATAGAGGCCATCTACACCAAACCCACAGCCAATATTGTATTGAATGGAGTTCAGTTGAAAGCATTTCCACTTAGATCAGGAACCAGGTGATGTTGCCCATTGTCTCCATTGCTCTTCAACATTGTAATGGAAGTTTTAGCCATTGCAATTAGGGAAGAAAAGGCGATCAAGGGCATCCACATAGGATCAGAAGAGATTAAACTTTCACTCTTTGCAGATGACATGACTGTATATCTGGAAAACACCAGGGATGCTACTATGAAACTTTTAGAAGTGATCAAGGAATATAGCATTGTCTCAGGCTACAAAATCAACACTCATAAATCTGTAACCTTTATATATACCAATAATAGTCAAGCTGAAAAAACAGTCAAGGACTGTATCCCTTTCACAGTAGTACCAAAGAAGATGAAATATTTGGGAGTTTAATCTTACAAGGGTGTAAAAGATCTTTATAAAGAGAACTACAAAACTCTAAGAAAAGAAACAGCTGAAAATGTCAACAAATGGAAAAACATACCATGCTCATGGCTGGGAAAAATCAACATTGTTAAAATGTCCATACTACCCAAAGCAATATACAATTTTAATGCAATTCCTATGAAAGCTCCATTGTCATATTTTGAAGACCTCAAAAAAATAATACTTCATTTTATATGGAATCAGAAAAAACCTCGAATAGCCAAGACATTACTTAGAAAT
>CAUYON010051008.1:0-37991 GCA_963573935.1 Arctocebus calabarensis | reverse complement strand
CCAAACAACAATGATGGCCGCAAACAAAAAATGGCCGGGCATTGTGGTCCCAGCTACTTGGGAGGCGGAGGCAAGAGACTCGCTTGAGCCCAGGAATTGGAGGTTGCTGTGAGCTGTGATGCCACAGCACTCTATCCAGGGTGACAGCTTGAGGCTCTGTCTCAAAAAAAAAGAAATAATGGGACTATATCACAAAGCAGTAATTCTTTGTGTACCAAAGTTGAGAATCAATCACCATGAAAGCTTTTCCTGGTTCTACTCTACTGAATCAGACTCTCCAAGAGGAGACCCAGGCAATTATACATTTTGAATAAATTCTCAGGTGATTCTTCTGTGGCTAAGATTTCCTCTTAATTAGGGTAAGAGAGGTAAATTCAGTATCTAAGGCAGTGACTCTCAACCATGCGCCTCGAGAAGATCTTAGGTATGCTGTGAAAATTTTGAAAGATCATCAATTAAATTATTTTTGGAAGAAGTTCAAAGCACAGTAAATATATTCTTTTCTCTTAAGTTTTTTTTTTGTATCAATATAATTTAAGTGTGCTGCTAAACTTCAGATTCAAGTGTGCCATGAGATAAAAAGAAAAGGTTGAAAAACACTGGTCTCAGGAGTCCCTTTCTGTAGGGAGAGGCCTTACGTGGGGATTTACCTGGCTGTGGTTTGTGTCCTCATGGGCTTCCCGGGATGGCATCGTCGTCGGGCCTGGGATCCCCTCCCAGTCCCAGACTGGCCCTTAGCAGGCACAGAGAGAACATTTGTTGAGTTTATTAATCTTACTCTTACCACAGAAAGAACAAGGAAGTCTTTTGAAATGCCATTAAACCAACAGACAGAAAGCTCCAAGTGTCCTTTGACTCAGTCTGGTTTCAAAAACAATCTCAGAGAAAATGCATTTCCGAAGTGTCCCCTCCCATGAAGCTGGGAGGCCGAAGGGACTCCTCGGAGTCGGATGATGTGAAACCCTAGCACCCCTCTCTGCAACGGCTCTGTGCACATTCCTTCCCTCAGGAGCAGAGATTCTCCAACTTGAATGTGAAATTACAGGACCTGCTTCAGTAAGTGTGTGTGGGGAGCTGAGATGCTGCATCCTGGCAAAATCCCCGGCAAGGTCCAGGCCTCTGCACCACAGGCTTTCAGGCCTATAGTTCTAGAAAGCAAATTAGCAGGCAAAGGTAGAATATCTTAGAGTAAATGCAGAGAGTCTTACCTGGTAGCTGAATCCACAACTTATTCCTTCCCATTGGTTCCGCCCCTCTTGCCCTTTGGGGAAGGGACATATTGCTATTCTAAGCTCTAGAGTTTTATGGCGTCCAAGGATGCGGCCTGGGATGAGAGGCGAAATCAGGGGCTTGGAGTCCCCTACCTTACAGAGTGTCATCTTCAAACATCTTCGGATGGAGCAGAGGCCTGACAAAGGCTTTTCTCAATGACCTCAAGGCTAAGAATCTTAAGGCAAGGAGAAGGAGATTACTCTTTCCAGCATAAAATACTGAACCAGGGTAGATTTTTCTGGGTCCTGCTCATTTGTGCCTTTTAACAGACTTTATACTGGACCAAATCTGTGCCCAAGTTCATGCTGAATGCATTGAATCACTCAGCTGGGAAGGACCTTAGTATCCTTGTTCAAGCATCTATTTTCCCAATTGAGGCAGATGGGCAAAAAATAACCTGCCTGAGGCCACAACGTTAATACTATTTCCATGTTTCTGGGCTCCTAGCCTAGCCCTAGAGGTTTACCCGAGAAGTCACACTGCCTACCAGAGTTATTGGACTCTGCAAGGCCAGTCCCCTCCCTGCCTGGCAGCCAGACAAAAGCAACCATTGGCCACAGGCCATTCTGGGTCTTCCAACTTGACCCTCAAGATGCTTGCTTTGCAGAACACCCTGTTTAATGCTTTATTTCTCCCAGTGTTTCATTATTGATTCAGCCCCTCACTGCCGGGTCTGACCAAGTAAGCCGTGAGCATTTGTATAATGTCAACTTCATCAAAAATGCAAGAGTTGGGGTTTTACTCGTCTGCACGCTACCTAGACAGTTTAAGTCAATGATTGGTGGTTTCTGTGAGCCAAGGAGGGAGATGGCAGCCTGCGGGCTGGCATCTGGCTTCTCTGAAGCCATGCTGGGCCCCCAAAGCTCCAGGGAATCTAGCATCTCCATCTCCTGAAGGTGAAGATGAGGTCTGGGATGGGGCAATTGAGAGATAGAGAATCAGGTAATTAGGGGTGATTTTTTCAAACAAAAAGCCACAAGTTGAAAAACAAATTCAGCCATGCATTATTTTACTGCCATTAAATATTACAGATGAAGCCCTAATGAGACAGAGAAATGTTTATTCATCTATCCATTAAAAAATATTTATTAAGTGCCTATGGTATGCTAAGCACTAGATTAACAGAGGTTAATGAGGCATACAAGGTTCTGATCCTTGCACAGCTAAAATTCTATTTCAGAAAGAAAAGTCAGGCTCTAAAATGGAAATAATAATATTAAGAGTTAACGTTTATTGAGCACTTACTATGTGCTAAGTATTATCCTAAGCACTTCACACAGAGATTGGTTCTATTTTCAAGGGATTTTTTAAAGCCCATATGTATCTCTGGGAGGCCAAGGCAGGTGGATTGCTTGAGCTTGGGTGTTCGAGACCAGCCTGAGCAAGAGTGAGAGCCTCCATCTCTACTAAAAATAGAAAAACTAGCCAGGAGCCAGGGGGAAATGCCTGCAATTCCAGCTACTTGGGAGGTTGTGGCAGAAGAGATCAAGGCTGAGCTCAAGAGTTTGAGGTTTCTGGCTTGGCACCTATGGCTCAACAGGCTAAGGCGCCAGCCACGTACACCTGAGCTGGCGGGTTCGAATACGGGCCCGCCAAACAACAATGATGACTGCAACCAAAAAATGGCCGGGGGTTGTGGTGGGCGCATGTAGTCCCAGCTACTTGGGAGGTGGAGGCAAGAGACTCGCTTGAGCTCTTGATTCCTCGCTTGAGGAATTGGAGGTTGCTGTGAGCTGTGATGTCAAAGCTCTCTATCCAGGGTGACAGCTTGAGGCTCTGTCTCAAAAAAAAAAAAAAAAGAGTTTGAGGTTGCTGTGAGCTATGATAATGTCATGGCAGCATCTACCCAGGGCAAGGGAGTGAGAATCTATCTCAAAAAAAAAAAAAAAAAAGAGCCCATATATATATCTGCTAATAGAAAAAAAGACAGAAAGGAGAAAACATTAACAGACATCATACGTCCTAGATTGTTTATAGAGGACATTTATTGTCCTTTTTTAGCTAACCTGAATTAACTAAATTTCCTTTATGTCTGGTGGAATAAGGGAAGAGAATTAAAGGGCAGAAAAAGTATGTTCATATGTTGCAACCTCAAAGAAACCAGGCAGAGAGCCTCCAAGTGATTCTCATTTGCTGCCTGATGCCTTCAGGCTCAGAAAAGACATGGCGAGGCGCTGGCCTGCTCCTGCCCCTCTGGGTTCTGTCCCAGCTTGGAAATCCACTGTTTCTTCCTCCCTAGAGAACAGAGTCTCTCGGAGAACCAGGAGGCTGCAGCCCAGCAGTAGAAGGCCTGTGATCAGGGCTAGAGGAGGAGGGCGAGGCATCTAAGATTGAGGCTTTGAGAAGGAATCCTCTCCTGAACTCCTGTGGCACTGGAGCCACAGTCTCTCCTGGGCCAGATCCAGCTTCCCTACTGGTGAAACCCTAATCCCAATCCTGGCAGAAAGGATGCTGGCCAGCCCCACCCCACCTCTGCCCTGGCTGGAGAAATAGAGGACGATAGCTATTTCAGACGTCCCACTGTCTGAAAGTCCTTGTGCCCCTAAAGGCCCTCTCTGGCTCTGGGGTGCCTGGAGGGCATGGTGGATGGTTGCCCCAGGGTGACAGTGGTAACCCCCATAAGAGTAACTCACACTTGGGAAACTCTAACTCTGAGCTCATAGGGAGGCCTGACACTGAACACTTCACATTTCCTAATTCGTTTAATTATCATCATCGTCGTCATCAGTTTACCAGTAAGAAAACAGAGGCCCAGAGAGGTCAAGCCACTTGCCTAATGTCACACAGCCAGGGAATGTCAGGCTGGGACTCTGACAGAGATCCCATACCCTAACCACTCTGCTACACGGTCTCCATTCACAGGCTGGAATCTTTAGGAACAATACCTCAGAGGCCCTCCCCCCAGGACTAGTCATAGAAGGAGGATAGCAGCCCTGGACCCCGAGGAGGCAGGAGAACAAGTGTTTGAGTGTTAGGCAGTATCCCTTACAGTGTCAGCTTACCTCCCAGGGGCTCTGTTACCTCAGCCCTGTGATGGAGATGTAGTGCCTAATGTTTCAGATGTGCGGGAAGGTTCTTTTCAACACAGATAATTTACTAGTGTGGACTGAACACTGGGCCAAGCAGATCACGTGCATCACTTAATCTTTGTAACACCTAGGCCACCGTGATCTTCTGCACTTTACAGATGGGGAAACAAGCTCAGATGGGTTCCATGACTTCCCAAGTTACAAGAAAAAAGCAAAATCAAGACACAAACCCAGTCCTCCAAGGGCACAAGCCCCAGTCTCAGCCCACTGGCCACAAGTGCCACCTCTGCCTCCAATGCATGATGTTTGCCAAGCGCTTGGCACTGTCCCTAGCTTACAAGAGCCCTCAAGGAACCAGGGCTCCTATTGCTATTGCTACAATGAGAAAAGAGAAAATGTATGAGCACCTAATGCCATGCCCAACACATTGGAAGCCTCCAGTAACCACGCACGTTAACAGTTGGAGTAGTCACAGACATACCAAGGCCACCTGCAGCAGCCAAGGCCTCTTTGCCTCTTCTTTTTTATTATTAAACCATAAAGCAATACAAATTTAATGCAATCCCTATTAAAGCACCACTGTCATACTTTAAAGACCTGGAAAAAAATAGTACTTTGTTTTATATGGAATCAGAAAAACCTCAAATAGCCAAGACATTACTCAGAAATAAAAACAAATGAGGAGGAGGAATCATGCTACTAGACTTCAGACTATACTATAAAACTATAGTGATCAAAACAGCATGGTACTGGCACAAAAACAAGGAGGTAGAAGTATGGAACAGAATAGAGAACCAAGAGATGAACCCAGCTATTTATCATCATTTGATCTTTGATAAGCCTATCAAAAATATTCAGGGAGGGAAGACTCCCTATTTAACAAATGGTGCTGGGTGAACTGGCTGCCAACCTGTCGAAGACTGAAACTGGACTCCCACCTTTTACCATTAACAAAAATTGACTCTTTGTTTCTTTGTTCAGCCCAGTGAGGGCTTCCAGGGAAGCAAGCAGCTCCCTTCTCCCCAAGACTTTACAGTTTACTTGAGAAGTAAGGAAAGATACTCTTGCAGCAATTAGAGAACTGTCTCCTCCTGCACAAATCAATGAAGTGAACAGGAGCCCCTCACAGCCCCTCAGCCCTAACATGCCTCAAGTCTGGCACAGGATTAGCCTGACATGAAATAAATGCTAAACAATATGGCTCAAGTGCTGTTTTATCAAAAATGTTCCTGGGCCCAAGCTGCCCACAGAATGATTTTTCCTGTACAAGCATCACTGGGGGCCTGGTGTCCGACGCAGGACTGGAGTAAACAGATCCTTAGGAGGCTCTAAATCCTGTGTCCCCACTTGTAAGAAGTGTGTGTTTTTGTTCTCTGCCCATCTGTATTGACCCTGCGTCTGAAAGCCAACTGTTTCCAGGTCCACCAGAGGCTTCAGGAGCTTTTGTCTGATTCCAGGAATCAAGTTCTCTCAGCCCACAGGACCTGCCTATGAGGTCTGCCAATTAAGTTTGCAAACTTCTCCTAGAAAAAGTGCTACAGATCTCACTGCTGATTATCACTACAGGCACTGTCGAAGTACTCCTGTTGGGAAGCTGTGCACTAAAGCCAGCACCTAGTTCACCCTTCAGAGAAATTTTGGAACTCATTTTCTGGAGATGGCCATCTAAGCTGTCATCAAATTATCCTTGATTCCTGAATGTCATCAAAATGTTTTCCTTTTAATATTTCCTTTATCTTTGGGTAAAGAAAAAAGTCACTGGGGGGCAGATCAGGTGAGTAGGGAAGGTGTTCCAACACAGTTACTTGTTTACTGGCTGAAAACTCCCTCACCGATAGTGCCATCTGAGCTGGTGCATTGTTGTGATGCAAGAGCCATGAGTTGTTGGCCAAGATTATCAGTTAAGATTTTTCTGTTTCTCTATCAATGTTTCCTTGGTCTGCTATGCTTATCATAGTCAGCTGATGATTTCAACATACAATTTGACAAATTTTTTGCAAAGTTTTCATAAGTTCTACTCATTACTGGCACCCTGACTACTCTTCACCAGTGACTCTCTCCCCTCAGAAAAACATTTAAACCATTTGTTTGAACCAACCACCCATTTAAACATTTAAACATCCACTGCTATTTTCTTCATGGAATTATCCCCATAAACTTGGACTAACATGTCCCTGATTTCATTTCCACTTTTGCTAAGTTTAACAAGAAATGAATGAATGTTCATTGCTCTAACTCATGCTCTGACATTTTCACAATGGTGTGCAAAAACACACAACAATAATGACTCCACTCAGCAAGGAACTACCACACCTTGACATGAACACATCTATAAGATCCTTATATACCAAGGTTGTGGAACCTTACCGAATTGTTTGTACAGTGCTGCCAACATAAGTGCATGGTGGCAAGTTTGCAAACATAATTGTTAGTCCTTATAAAAGACAGATTTTTTTATAATTAGAAGAGGCCCTACCAACATAGCCATTGTGATATATTCATTTTACAGATGAATAAACAGAGGCGCTGAGAGGTTAAATGACTTGCCCAAGGCCACACTGCTAGTAAATTACACCACTGGAATTAGCATTCAACTTAGTACTGCTTCTGTTGCCTGCTGGCCTCCTAAGCAACCAGTGTTAACTATTTGTCACTTAATAAATGACTCCTGAATTGGAGGTCCTGGTGGTTGGGATTGGCCTTGACCCTCCCAGAGGTCTTAGGCCACAGAAGATTCCTGGGTGGTGCCGTTGCAGGAAATATTTCCCACCTATTTCCCACCTTCCACCTCTCACCTCCACCCTCAGGATGGAGCAAAATTCTTTTTTCTTTTGAGATAGAGTTTCACTTTGTCACCCTTGGTTGAGTGCTGTGTCATCACAGCTGATAGCAACCTCCAAATCCTGGACTTAAGCAATTCTCTCCCCTTAGCCTCCTGAGTAGCTAGGACTACAGGCACCTGCCACAACACCCAGCTATTTTTTTTATTGCAGTTTGGTTGGGGCCGGGTTTGAACCCATCAGCCTCGGTATACGGGGCTGGCACCCTACTCACTGAGCCACAGGTGCTGCCCTGGAGCAACATTCTTTTTTTTTTGAGACAGAGCCTCAAGCTGTCACCCTGGATAGAGTGCAGTGGCATCACAGCTCACAATAACCTCCAATTCCTGGGCTCAAGCGAGTCTCCTGCCTCAGCCTCCCAAGTAGCTGGGACTACAGGCACCCGCCACAATGCCCGGCCATTTTTTGGTTGCAGACACCATTGTTGCTTGGTGGGCCCAGGCTGGATTCGAACCCACCAGCTCAGGTGTACATGGCTGGAGCCTTAGCCCGTTGAGCCACAGACACTGAGCCTCAAGCAACATTCTTAATGCCTTCAGACAAGGAATCCAGTTGTGGCCCTGTGATCTTGGACTAGTCAAGATCTTCCTACTTGTGAGCCCCAGTCCATTTGCAAAATGAGGAGTAAAATCTCTCCTTTATGAGCTTGGAGGAAGGAAGAAGTGAAACAACACAAAAAGTGCAGAGCCCAACAGCATCTAGGTCACAACAAAGTAAGGTTTGCATGAGAAGAAGGAAAATAGGCTCAAAACCAATCAAACCTTAGATGGCATCAATCATAAAACAGCACAACGTGAATTTCTGCACAGAATGGAAAACACTGCCATGTAAACAATGGCTCAATAATTTCTCACCACTTCGAATTTTGATTTTATGCTTAAAGAAGAGCTTTTTCAAACTACAGATGGATTTTTGTCATCCAATCTACCCTCTGGTGCATACATAAAATGAAAAAACAAAGCATGTACATTGGTAACTGTCTCCCTCCCACTGTTTCACATTCAGAGCCAGACTCTTCTAAATTTTCTTCAACTTGGAGTTCATGCTTCCCACATAATATTGTCCTCTAGCCTTCAAGACACTGGCAAGGTCAAAGCCCTGAGTGCTGGGCTCTGGCTGTGGCATTAGAGTGTGGTACTAGCTCACTTTTCATTTCCAAGGGGACCATGTTGCTAAACAGGTTGGATTCAACATTTTTCTAACCCCCTCCCACAACCATTTTATTCCTACCAAGGCACTCACTCCCATTCTGCAAGTACAGAGGTTTTTAATACCTGTCCAGGCAATAGTAAATATAAGATGCCACCAATTATAAATGCATGCAAACTCCAGAGATGTAATTATGTGAAAATATTTGAGTAGAAATAGAAAGGATGATTTGAGTAATAACGTTTACTAAGGCCCTGCTTTAAGTCCAACCCCATACAATATCTCTTATGAGTTTCTTTTCTTTCTTTCTTTTTTTTTTTTAGAGTTAGAGTCTCACTTTGTCACCCTCAGTAGAGTGCTGTGGCATCACAGCTCACAGTAACCTCCAGCTCTTGGGCTTAGGTGATTCTCTTGCCTCAGCCTCCCGAGTAGCTGGGACTACAGACACCAACCACAATGCCCAGCTATTTTTTTCCTGCACTTTGGCCGGGGCCAGGTTCTAACCTGCCACCCTTGGTATATGGGGCCGGCGCCCTGCTCACTGAGCCACAGGTACCGCCCTCTCTTTTGAGTTTCTTATTGTTATCGTTTCTCTATAGATGAAGACACTGAAGCTGGGGTAAAGCAATTTGTTCAAGGTCACACAGTTAGTAAGAGGCAAAGTCCAGATTTGAACTGTGTTCTCTTTCATCTTGTCATCATAGAAGAGATGGGTCCTTTTCTGGGTATGTCCTCTAAGCTGGCTTCTGAGTTCAACAGTTTCATGCAAAATTAAGTCATCCCTGACCTTGGGAAGTCACTCTCATCTTTTGATCTCCTTATTTTAGAGAGTACATTAAAAATATTCCGTGCTGAGTGCTGTTCTAGCCAGTGTATGTATCCTAGCACATATGTCCCCAACTGCCTTATAGGGTGGTGTCTGTCCTTAGCTCCATTTCACAGATTAGGAAATCAAGGAG
Source organism: Arctocebus calabarensis (assembly GCA_963573935.1). Classification (NCBI taxonomy): domain Eukaryota; kingdom Metazoa; phylum Chordata; class Mammalia; order Primates; family Lorisidae; genus Arctocebus; species Arctocebus calabarensis. The sequence continues at coordinate 28,742 of CAUYON010051008.1, read as the reverse complement.
TTGAAGAGAGGTAATAACATGTTCTCAGCATCACACAGCTGGGAAGGAAAGGGCAGGGATTCAAATTCTAGCAGTGTGGTTCCAGATCACCCTCCCCTAGCCCACCCTACCCACCATCTCGCCAAACTGGCTCCAGAAACCTTCTGCCACCCCAAGCCCCCCCCCCACCCCATTCACCCCTCCTTACCCCTGCTGCTGTATGTCCTTTTGTGGTGGCCAGTCCCCTCTCCTGCTGGGAGCAGGATCTGGGCTGTCAGGCTCAAGTCAGACTGATGGCCTTCCCTGGCCAGGCCTGGCTTCCAAGAATCTTTACACTAGACCCAAACACAACACAAGCTGGCAGCCCTGGCTGCCTTCAGAACAAACACAAGGCGGTGTGGAAAGAAATCGAATTAGGATTCCTTAGGGCCCCAGCTCTTCCTCTTATTAAATTAGCCCCCTTTGAAGTGGAACTTGACTCATTATAATAATTTGAATACCGAGGAATTGTCTTGTATTTTCCTGATCTGAGAAAAATTGCTTTCACAATTGCATTTACCCATGTCCTGGTGTCTCTCCACTGGGACAAAGGACAAATAGTTCTTGCACTGGAGAAGAACTTGGGGAGCGTCTCAGGGGAAGGCACTTGCCTGTGGTCTGAGCTGCTGAGATCCAAGTGGTGGGGACCCCACACAAATGTGTGGAAAGGGGCTGCTTAAGTATTCGTCAACATCTCAGACGCAGGCCCAAATCAGAAAGCTATACCAGGACGTGGAGGCTGGTGGGAAAATTTGGAAAGGCCAGGCCAAATTCTTAATGCGGACAGAGTGACTCAGAAAAGGGATCCCCTTCCTGAGTCCTGTGGGCTTGCATCAGAGTCACCTGGCTGTAGATTCCGGGTTCCACTCCCAGAGATTCTAATTCTTCAGGTCTGTAGAGTGTCACCAGAATGTGTACTTTCTTAAGTTCCCCAGGGTAATTCTGAGGTGGCCCTATGTGACTGGGGCCCGTGCTGTGATGCTTTGGCTCTGATGCCCACCCACCACTGCCAAATTTCTGATGGAAGGTGGGTGGTGATGGACCAACAGCATTTACTACCCTAGGCCAGCAACGCTAGAGGGTCAGTTCTGGGAGCCGATGCTCTTTCTTTCCCTGACGTCTACAACAGGACCTAGGGCTGCCAGTGCCAGAGTCCGGGGGTGGGGAGGGCCCCTGTCTGATGCTGAAATGCTTCCACACATCTCTAGTTCAGTGAGGATACTTGTGGCCCTTTACTGAAAGTTTGTTTTTTGTTTTTTGAGACAGAGTCTTACTTTATCGCCCTGGGTAGAGTGCCGTGGCGTCACACAGCTCACAGCAACCTCCAACTCCTGGGCTTAGGTGATTCTCTTGCCTCAGCCTCCCGAGTAGCTGGGACTACAGGCACCTGCCACAACGCCCGGCTATTTTTTTGTTGCAGTTAAGCTGGGGCTGGGTTTGAACCCGCCACCCTCGGTATATAGGGTCGGTGCCCTACACACTCAACCACAGGCACCACCCAAGAAAGTTTTAAAAGAAAGGTGATTTGGGCAATTCTGCCATCAGCCCATCCTTCTTGACCTAACTCAAGTTTTACCTCTGCAAAATCCACTGCCAGGCACCCTAGCCCCACTCTGCCCCACCCCTGCTATCCTTTTTCTCCCACTCTCCACCCAACACCTTTATTCTCCATAAGGGCCCCTTGGCCACCACTGAGCAGGTCCCTCTGTCCCTGGTGCTTGTCATACTCCCTGATCTCTGCACTTTATTGGTACTATGGCATTCAGAACTAGCAATTTAATCTTATTGTGCACTGGAGATAGTGAATGAGGCCCAAAGGTGGATTTTCTCAAAAGCCAGCCTGGGCCAGGGTGTCCACTAAAGATCTGATCAGTGGTCCCTCAGGAAACCTGTTTGGGCAAAGAGAGCTCAAGGAGCAGGACCCATTTAGAGACAGGAGCCCCAAGGCCCACCCAAGATCACACATCCAGAGACTGCATCCTTCATCTACCCAGAAGGATGGCTTCTCCCTCCCTCTGAATAAACAAGTTAATGCTGGGGTGTGTGTCTTTCCTGCTGAGCAACTACAGATTTCCCTTCAAGGATTCTTCAAAGAGATTCCACATGGCACCTGTGGCTCAACGGGCTAAGGCGCCAGCAATGTACACCTAAGCTGGCGGGTTCGAATCCAGCCTGGACCTGCAGTGGTGGGTATTAAGAGAGGCCACAGTATTCTTGAAGAGAATTGTGGTCAGAAAAATAACTTGGTCTCCACAGTCCTTTTTACTTAATAGAGCTTCTCTCTGGTGTCTCCTAGTCACATCCACTTGCCTTCCAGAGCCAAGGATGAAGTCTCGTGGCCTGGGGTAGAATGAGCTCCCAGCACCTTATGATGAATGACTCTTCATCACGTTCCTCCCCCATCCTAAGACCCTAAAAGGAAAGACTAATCCAAACACCTGATTCCCCAAAACGCTTTCACCAATGGCCATTAGTCTAACCCTAAAATGGAATAAAATCCAACCCTTTATGTTAGTTTACAAAGACTATCCCTTCTGTGACATTCCAGATGATGTCAAAGGCTGGCAAACCCAATAGTTTACCACAGGTTGCTTCTGTAAACTATTGGGTTTCTCTACTTTCTGACTACTCTCTGCTTCCTTCCTGTGATCTCACATTCATACTTATAATTAGCATCTATCCACACTGCCCTCTACTGGCAGACACAAGTACTGCACTGCTGGAGACTAGACTCCACCTGCTTCCTCCAGTCCCCTGAATCCCTTCCAAAGCACATTCAGTCCCTTGTGACCCCTTTATTATTGCAACAACCCCAGAGCAGATGTCGTATGAGTTTTGGTATCACGTAGACCTGGGTTCAAGTCTTGGTTTTATCACTCTAGGACTTTGGACAAGACATAATCTCTAAGCCTCAGTTTCTATATCTGTAAAATGGGAAGATACTGCCAACAGATTTACTCAAAGGATTTACTGAGATAAATATGTAAATGGCTTTCATGCTATCTGGCAGAGAGCAATAATGAATGTTAGGCATGATTATTATCAGCAGCAGCAACATCTTCTTCCCTTTCACACGTAAGGAAACCAAGGCTCAGAGAGAAAGTGGTTTCCCAAGGGGCATACAGTTCCATGAGGGGTCCTAGAGCCAAGCATAGCACTCTTATTCCACATTCTGTGCCTTTTAATTCTGTAAAGTTACAGAGTTCAGCCTTTAGGGTGAATCTGGGAACAAAAGCCCCTAATGAAAGCTCCGAGAAGATCAAGTAGGGTAAAGTCACAACAAAAGACCACCACCAAGGAGCTGGAAGAGGGGGAGATCCTCACTGATTCCTACCTTCTCTCCTTATTGACACAAAAACTCCTAAGAGACACTGGTGGAAACAGGAGGCGGAAGGACAGGAGCTTTGGAGTCTAAGGAAGGGAAGTGGAACATTAAACACCAAATCCATCCTAAATCCACTGCTCTCCTCCATGCCACTAAGTCGGGTGGAGAAATGGCTGAGGGCTCTTGCTAAGGACTCAATGCCACTGCCAGAAATGATCGGCTCCAGAGACAACAGAGGCTTCCAAATTCCTGGCCTCTAATCTCCACCTCGGAACATTCCCAAGCCAAAATAAAGGTGGGAACCCCATGGCGAAGTCTTAGAACTGGAAGAAAATCCAGGATGTCACCCAACATGGCCTGCTTCTTCAGGCAAAACCACATCAAAACCATTCCCAACAGATGCTAATTAGATGAATGGTCTTAAATTACACAAGAGGGGATGGGTAGGGCGAAGGGGGCCAAGGATCATTTGAAGAGAAATGCTGTCCAGATTAAGTCAGTGACAAGTTGGGCAAATTGAAAAAAAAAAAAAGAAAGAAAGAAATGCTGTCCAGAGAAAATAGCTATAAAGACCAGAATTACCCAAGCACACACTAAGGGAGCCAGGACAGAAGCTGAGCTGGTTTATGCCCTGGGAGCTGATGGTGAAGCAGCAGTGACAGTCCCCACACACCAGGCAAGCCCTTTAGCCTGGGCCCCTCCCTTTTTCAGCCAGGCTGGTCTCTCCCGTGTCTGAGGGTTCACAAACTGCAGAGGACAAGGCCTCCCAGCCCTGCCTGGCCATCTCTCCAGCTCCCTCGCCCTCCTCTGCTGCCTCCCTCTGCCTAGGGTCAGCCAGCACCTTCCTTCCAGTTTTCGGTATGTCTATACTTGGCCTCTCTCTTCCAGGCCTTTGCAACTAGGGTCCCCTTTGCCTGGAACACCATTCCCTCACTCCACTTTCCCATCCCCACCTAACTCCCACCCTTCCTGGAGGCTTAATCCTGGGAACTATTTGCCATCCCCTCCCCAAAAGGCACAGGCTCCTGCTGCCAAGTGCCTGGGCGGGGGGAGGGGGGTCTCCCTGTGTCCCACTACAGCCTGGAGCATGTCATGCTGTGCCCCCACATGGCACTTTGTCACAGCTGTATTTCCCAGACTGAGCACTGAACAGCCACACTCCATAAAAACTTGGCAGATAAAATAAGAAACGAACGCTAATTTCTCATAGCATGGTCCACCATGTCAATTTTGGAGGCAGAAAATAATGAGAAGTGAGTGGTTAATGTGTCTTTAAAGATCTTGAAATAGTAATAAGACAGACATTCACTAAGAACATCTACTGTGCCCTGTGCGGGGCTAAGTGCCTTACACTCCCCAGCTCAGCTAAGCACACACAACCCCCACAGGGTGCTGTCAGCATCCCCTTCTCCTGTGGGGGGAATGAAGATAAGGGACGTTGAGCAACTTGCCTGAGAGCACGGAGCCTTGACTTGACTGAGGGCCTGGCCGCAAAGCCGGAGCTGGGGCAGGTGGGAAGAGGCCCCAGCCTCAGAAAGCCCCTGTGTGTAACTCTAACCCATGCCTGCGGCAAAGCCAGCCCATTTCCTCTTCTTGAATCTCCAGCCAGATGGGGTCTGAGTGACACTTATCCCCTGTCAGAAAGCTGGAGCCTGCAGAGCCCTGGGACCACGGAACTCCCTGTGGACAGAGGGCAGGAGGAAGTGACCACCAGCCCCAAGGGGGTTTGGTCTCCTGGGTTGGAAGGTGCTGTCTGGTCCTGGCTGACACACGCCACATGTCAGCAAAGCAGAAGTCACAGGGGCGGGGAAGGAAGCCAGTGGCAAGCAGACTGTCATCACAGGTTGTGTGTCCCCCTATCCAAGGACAAGGGCGACCAGCCGAGGCTGCCTTCCTCTAGTCTTTCCCTATTCCATGCCTGTGCCCTGCTGGCACCTATGTTGTGGTCCCCACCCTGACTGTGCGCTGCTGTGGCCCAGCACACAGCTCTGCTGCTCACCAAGCCTCCTGATTGCTCAACTGCCTCATCCGCAAAACGAGGATGTGAATGGCACCTGCCCCATGGGGCATTGAAAGAGTGGACGTGCATATACACACACACTCACTACATAGAGGAGTGCTGATGGTATGTGTGTGCGCGTGCTTACAACAACGCTTGGCATATAGTAAGTGCGTACCAAACATTACCTGTTCTTGTTAACACTAACACGGCTATGGTAATGTGCCAGGGAGGGACATCACTTGTAATGACAGAGAATAATGCCTTTTATAAACTCGTGCTGAGGTTCCCCAAAACTGGTCTGTGGAACAGCCTCCAAGGAACCCCCTAGGGCATTCACTAAAGAGATAGATTCCCAGGTCCCACTTCTGGACCTGTTGACTTTGAGATGGAGCCCAGGAATGAATACTCTTACAACCTGTCCAGGTGATTACAACGGTCAGAACGTTAGAGACCCACTGGGCTAGAACAGGTGTCCCCAGTCCATGAGGATATGGGCTCCACTGTACTTCCAAAGCAGGGTGAGCTCCCTCTGATTCTTTTTTCATCAGCATCTTGCAGTTCCCCCTGTAGCTATTTCCTTGCTGGTCTCCAGAAACACTCCAAGCTGACCCTCTCCTGACCACGTGAAGCCTGAGGACACTAAGTCTTGTTTTCCACTGAAAGTCCTTGACCAGTTTACTCTTCAATTTCTCTATGCATGTAACTTGTGTACCCAGGATTGCAGGGGCCATGTCTGATCTAGCAGAAAGATGCCTCAGAGACCACATAGTCTTGTATGAAGACTCCACTGAAGAGCTGAGGCCCAGAGAGTGCAAGCGATTTGTCCGAGGTCACACAGCAAGCAACCAGAATGCAGACTCCAGCTCGAGTCTCTGGCTTCTTAGTCACTGCCCTTTCCCTTGTGACAGTTTCCTGTTCCAAATTCCCGGAACTGCTCATTACTCTATCAATTGTGGGAGTACAAGGTACAGAGCGTCATATATCAGATACTCTATGTACCAGGCTCTGTGCTGCCTGCTTCACACCCACGCTCACGTTTCAGTCACAGTTCCTCGGTGTGGACGTTGTTATCCTTGTTATCCTCATGTCATCTCTGGGATGACTGAGCTTCAGAGGGGTGAAGTGACCTGCTGGAAACCATGCAGCCGGAAAGAGCCAGATTGTGGTCCAGGCCAGTCTGGCCCAGAGACCAGACCCTTGGCTACTATGCCAGGTGCTGAGCTCTTGTCTGGCACTTCAAAACCTGTCCTTCTCCACCTGTGACGCTGAGGGGGACTCTGCAATCTCTGCTCTGGGTTTGGTTCTGCCTCACGGGGACAAAAGGGAGACTCTCAGGCTGGCGGAGAGGGTGGGGGGTAAGGGAGACCAAGGACTCACGCCTTCCTACCTGCTTCTTATCCCTGAGAGGGTGACCCCAGCAACGCCTTCATCCCGCAGGAGCAAGTCCTTCCCAAACAACAGCCAAATCTGCTTTGCAGTTTCCTCAACAATTGCAGAACGAGACACCAGCACCACTTAAGAGCCGGGGCCCCAAGCCCACGAGGCCTCTGTGCAGAGCTCAGGAGCGTCAGCCTGGCTGAGCAGCACTGGCCCCGGGAGTCTGAGTTTCTGCTCCAGCGGGGCCCTCCCTCTAAACTTCTAAATCTTAGTAATCCCCTCCTCTTCCTTTTGTTCTCCCAGTTTACAGGGTTGGTACTTCGGTTCTATTCTGACCATTTGAGTTACTTAATTAACAACTTCAGACCTAGTTAACAATTCTTTGTGTTACATTCTGTCTCCTTCACCCCAGGAGCAGCAGGGCCTTTCTACTGCGGCAGGTGAATCCAGTTCATGGCTTTTCCAACAACTGCAGAATGGCTTCATTGCCAGCATCCAGTGCCAGCCAGCCGCTGCCCCTCCTCCGAGCTCCGGGCCCCAGAGACACCAGCGTCAGCCAAGACCACCTGATGGATACAACCATTACATTACATGGCACATTTTAATTCCCTATGAACCTGTCTCTCCAGTGGCAGAGGGTTCAATTCCAAGGCATCAGTATGACCTGAGCAGGAATTGTCTACTGCCAGGTGGGACTGCCCAGAAGAAGGTCTGCTCCTTTCCTTGCTGAGGAAAGGGCTCAGGCAAGAGAACCAAGCCCCATGGATGGACTAGGCCTGGTGCAGGACCAGCTCTGCCCATCAAAGCTACCTGTGATTTCACCAAAGAGAAGAATCAGACAGCAAATCAGCATATGAAAAGATATTCATTGCAACTTACATAAAACCACCATGTCCCAACACAAAGAAGTGACAAGAATGTTTGAGGTGATGAATACTCTAAGTACCCTGATTATATCATTACACACAATATGCATGTATCAAAGTATCACCCGTATCCCATAAATATGTGCAATTATGTATCCATTTTGTTTAATGAAAAAGCAATGAAATTTCACTATCCACCTATCAGAATGGCTAAAATCAAAATTAGCAACAAAAGCAAATGCTGGTAAGAACACGGAGAAACTGAATCACTCAAGATATTGCTGGTGGGAGTGTAAAATGGTACCGCCAGGGTGGAAAACGTTTCAGCAGCTTAGTAAGAACTAACCATGCACGTTCTGGGAGTCCGAGGTGGGTGGATTTCCTGAGGGGTTCGAGACCAGCTGAGACCCCCATCTCTAAAAATAGTCAGGCAGTGTGGCAGGTGCCTGTAGTCCCAGCTACTCGGGAGGCTGAGGCGAGAGAATCGCTTGAGCCCAAGAATCTGAGGTTGCTGGGAACTGTGATGTCACAGAACTCTACCAAGGGTGACAAAATGAGACTCTGTCTCCAAAAATAAAAAGAACTAAACATGCAATGTGACCCAGTGATTGTACTTCTGGCCATTGTGAAATGGTTCCGTTCGCTTATAAGAAATAGCTGTAAAGAATGTTCACAGCATGTTTATTTGTAATAGCCCCAAACTAGAAACGATCTGGACATCCTTCAATTGGGTAAATGGTTAACGGACTGTGGTACGTCTGCACCCAGGAGTACAACTCAGCAATAGGAAGGAACAAACCATTTATACGCTAAGCTGCATTAATCCTCAGAGAATTATGCTGAATGAAACGAGCCGATCACAAAAGATTGACGAGGGCATAAATACACTTATATATAATATTCTTGAAATGACCAAATTAGAAATAGAAATGGAGAAGAGGGCTCAGCACCTGTGTCTCAGCGGGCTAAGGCGCCAGCCATGTACACCTGAGCTGGCGGGTTCGAATCCAGCCTGGGCCTGCCAAGCAACAATGACGGCTGCAACCCAAACAAAAATGGCCGGGCGTTGTGGCCTGTAGTCCCAGCTACTTGGGAGGCAGAGGCAGGAGACTCGCTTGAGCCCAGGAATTGGAGGTTGCTGTGAGCTATAATGCCACGACACTCTACCCAGGGCGATAGCTTGAGGCTCTGTCTCAAAAAAAAACCTATATTATTCATAACCCAGGGATTGCCTATACATTGTTCACACTTAAAATTTGCAGTTTCTAAGAACCTGCTGATGATGCTGAGTGAGGACTTACAGCTGCTTAGATCCTGAGCTCGGAACCCCTGTAGTGGAGGTTCTGGGACAAATTACTCAATTGTGGCTGCAAAGGCCATGATACGTGTCTAAAAGTTCAGAGGAGGGGGAAGACGGAAGGATGTGGAATGCCAGGAGGTAAGGCCTTACCACCGAATACCTTGTCAGACTGCTAAAAGAGTTTAAGTAATATTTAAATTCAAAGCATGTAACAGCAGAACTTGACACAGTAGAAAACAAGCAAGTTCTATGGTGTCTTAAGACAGAAGATCCCCAGGAGGTTGCACTCTGGCACCCCCAGTGGCATACTGAGTCTCTTCTGTCAAGAGAGTTTGAGAAGGGCTGGGTGAGGTGGCTCACACCTGTAATCCCAGGACTTGGGAGGCCAAGGCGGGTGGATTGCCTGAGCTCACAGGTTTGAGACCAGCCTGAGCCAGAGTGATACCTTGTCTCTTTAAAAAAAAAAAAAGAAAGAAAGAAAGAAAGAAAAAATAGCCAGGCATTGTAGCAGATGCCTATAGTGTCAGCTATTTGAGAGGCTGAGGCAAGAAAATTGCTTGAGCCCAAGATTTTGAGGTTGCTGTGAGCTATGATGCCACTGTACTCTACCGTGGGTGACATAGTGAGACTCTGTCTTAAAAAAAAAAAGAGAGAGAGAGTTTGAGAAGCAGAAGAGCCAAAGAAAAGTGAATGATAAATCCACTAAAAACGTGGCACTGTGAAGAAGCTCCCTCAGAAAGCCAGAGGGGTAAAGGTAAGGTGGGGTGAGCAGACCAGAACCCAGGGTCCAGGGTAAGTGCTGGCTTATAAGGGAGTGTGTAACCTTGCCAAAAAAAGGTCAGCCTGTTCTGTTTGCAGGAGCAAACACTGCCTGGTGTCTTTGAAGGTTACAGTTTGGTCAGCTATACTCTCCTTCACAAACCCAGGAGGTTTTCATGAATAGGAGGCACATTCATTATAAGCAGGCCTGGGAAAACACTGCGCCTGTGACCCTTTCACCCTGGACAAGCTGTTGGCAGTGAGTAACAATAGGTTTAAATTATTATAGTAAAATGTTTTGGGTCTAATTTCTTTTGAACTCTTCAACAATCTTTAATTGGTACAGAGCTGGGGAGGGAGAATGTACATGGGAAATGAGGCTGGAAGGGCCTACAGCCAGAGAAGAAACGCACTCTCCCACGGCTGTGGTTCGGCTGCCTGCAGACTACGGGAGAAAGAAGGCTCGGGTTCAATGGAAACCTTGTAAATCACCAGGGGTCAGACCACCAGATAAAACCCCACACTTGCTAATGACAGGCTGGCTTCACTTACAATTTGGTGGGAAGGAAGCAGAGAGCCAGCCAGCCAGCCTGCCTCCCCAGAAAGCGATAGTTCGCAGAGGGGCTCCATTTTCCTATGTAGATGGAGATATTTAATTAAGCAACCTGGAAACCTTCACAACTGGAAAGTTCTAGGCCTCTGAATAATGGCAAGTGTTTCCCAAACACATGCACTCATGTGCAACAGAGAAGCCTTGTTCTTCTCTCAGATCAATGTGGGCCAATGACCCACACTGAAAGTACTTTTATTGCATCCATAGTTACCTCTTTTTCTGCTCCTCATAGCACCCTGAGCCTTTAGTGTTTTACCAAGAGTTATATATTTTGTCTCTTAATATGAAGCTAAAAGCAGTTTTAGCTATTTGTTGGTTTTCTATTCCATTAATATCTGCTTTTACTCTTATTTAGTTCTTTCCTTTTACTGCCTTTGGGATCACTGCACCTTTTTTGGCCTCTCTGAGGGGACAACTTACTCATTTATTTCCTATTAAAAAAGTCACAGCTCTTCTCAGTACCTTCTGGCTTTGTACCCTGGATAGAGTTTATAATTTTTGGTTTTATTACTCCTTAAATCCAAGTTAATGCAAGTGTGTTTGGAATTTCCAGGTGTTCTGCTTTATTATTTTGCTTTTTGGTTATTTCTAACTATATTGCATTAGGATCAGTGAATCTGGCCTGTGTGGTATCAGTCTTGGTGCCTCTGAGCTTGCCTTTGTCAACGGTCAAACGGTATTCGAAAAGATACAAAATTCCACATGCCCCTGTTAGGTCAATAAAGCTTGTTCATGATACTAAGTAAATCCTCCAAATCTGTAAGTTTTCCCCACTGATTGGATCTCTTGATTACCCATGGTAAGAATGGATTTTATTTCTCTTTGTCATTCTCTTTGTCAGTTTTGCTTTGGTATTTTGCAGGTATATTAGGTGGATGCTTTGCTGTTTAGAATGCTGCAAAGACTAGCTGTAATAGTCCTTGAGCTGTCCTATTTTATCTCTATGGTTTAAGGTCAGGGTTCCTCCTCTCATTTGCTGCATAGGATCACCTTCCATCCTGTATGGAGGATGGCTGCTTAGTCAATGAGTATTTAGAATATTAACTTTGTATCACATACTGTAGCTGCAATAGTAAGCAAAATAGTTATTAATGAAATAACTGTATAAATATACAATTCTAAACCATACTAAATGCTATAAAAAGAGTCCTGCTATGGCAGCTTTGTACTGGGGGGGAGGGGTGGTGGTGGTGTCAGAGAAACCCCAAGTGCACACCTGACCCACAGTCCACTGGACACATGTGGAGGTCTTGTAAGCTAGGAGTAGCACCTCCACAGGCTACAGATAGCAAGCAGAGTCAGGAGATCGGGACAATGGCCCAGCCCTGTAGTGTACAGAATGATGTGGGGAGATCTATGGGACATCACCTGGAAGGCAGGCAGGGAGGAGACTCAGGGACAGGATGGGCTGGAGGGGTCTCAGGTTAGAGGCATGTAAAGAAGGAGGTTAAATTTGAGTCAGCAGCATGCGGTACTCAAAGCTGTAGGAGAGAGAACAGACAAAGAGGAATAAGTCATGACAAATTCCACCTTTCACAGGTGGCTCTAAAGGAACGAACTCACAAAGGCGGCTCAGGAGCCTCCGTTGTCACACAGCTGCACCCCGGGGCTGCTTTCTTACCCCAACCGTTTGACACCAGGGCAGAGCTCCCCTATTTAAAATTTAAAGAAGTCGTTCTTGACATTTTTCTTTCTGCTCCCAGATGAGGCAATTCCCTAAATATGATCATAGGGAAAAGCCAGCGCAAGGTCATAGTTGTACCCAGCCATGGCGTCAGAGGATGAACGGCAGACAGGAAGAGGGCTCTGGAAGGCCAGCTGGTCCACTGCAAACTCATAGGCATGGATCAGCCCCCGGTGCCTAAAGAAAGCACAGAGATGATGCCAGGTCAGACTGTATCACTAGCCCCCAACAGCTTCTGTCTATGCAGGAGGAATTCACTTGAGACAGGACAGTGATTCACTTTAACAGATATATCCTTTAGGCTCATAGTGTGTCAGACACGATTCCAGGCCTGTAGCTAAATGAGCAGGAACACAGGTTCAAAGGACACATCAAGTGTTGGAAGGCAAAGCCTTATAGGGAGGACATCAAGGGGCCAGGCCAGCAGTCTAATGGCACAGGCACCCATGTCACCCAGCTCACTGAGCTTTGGCACTGCGACTATAGCAGGTCCCTAGGCCTTGGAACCTCAGACTCCTCACTGTGTAAGGCGTGCCCTCCCTCTCTGTACAACTACCAGGGCGCCCCAGCCCTGATGCAGTGAGCTGCTGCGAGGCAGCTCTTTAGACAGGTGGTCAATGCAGGTGTCCCTGGATCCTGACACTCCACTGCATCCACATTTAAAGAGAATGGCCCTGCCTGAGGGTATAGCCCATAGGGGGCAGTGTGGCACAGGGGCTTCTAGTAATAAATCAGATCAAGGTCATCTTCTGAACACGTACAAATCCTGCCCAGACCCACCAACTGACCTCCTGTGAGTAGTGAAGTTGTCCAGGTCAGCATTTCGTACTACCCTCTCATAGGGCACATTGGCTGTGATGAGGCTGTGGTTGTTGAACGAGATGTGACGCACAGGGTGCCTGGAAGGCAATGGCAAAGAGAGCTCTCGGAAGGGCAGGTCCTACTGGAACCAAGCGCAGCCTGCATTTGCTGTGGCAGTGTTTCATCCCGCCCCCACAGCTATCGTAAGCAACACCTCTCTTTAGGCACTACTTTGTGATGCACCCTGGCTGACTCCACCAGGGTACTCTGGACAGAAAGGTCCAGCCCCACAAGACATAGCAGCAGTGTACAATGGACACCTGCCTCAGCTCTGCCACAGTGGCCGAGGTCCTTGAGTTCTCCAAGTAACAGTCCCCACCCTATGGGGAATGAAGGCCAATTTAGTGTTGATCTATAAAGGCCACCCTATTCCTACAGTCTGGAGGGCTATGGATGATACACATACTCTGGTTTGTGAAAACACATTCAAAATCTTGGAAGAAAATAGCTTCAAGTTCATTTAACAGAGGCTTTCACTGCACTGAGCTACAATTGGATAAGAAAGGTGTCACGTACGGGAGATACCTGCCCTCAAAGAAGTTCCTAGCAAATAAGAAGGTAAGACACACTTCCACAAAATGGGCCAATGCTTCTATAGATTTTACAAGCTAGAATGAGTAGGACCCAGAATTAAACCTTTCCAATCCTATGCCAGACCTTGTTTTGTTTATAAACAAAAATACTTTATTTTATAGAACCTAAAATAGATAATAAAATCATCAGGTAAGCTCATGTTTGTATTTTTCTCTTTTAAAACTCTAGGATAATTATAAGTAATCCACCAACCTCTTTCCTGCCCCAAATAAATAAGATCTGGGGAGTATGTGGGTGGCAGAAAAATTGGACCAGAAAGGGTTACAGCATGGGGGAGGAAGAACAGGACCTCACCATGGGCCAGGGCTGCTCCTGGGATGGCCAGGGGCAAGCTTCTTGGCTAGCATAGGGGACTCTTCTTGGGACTGATGTAAGTTATGAAGGAGTTGGAGCCCTGCCCTATCAGTCCAGGACTGGGGACACTCACCAGAGGGAAGTGGCAGAGGACCTGGCTGGGGTGCAGTGAATGGTGATGTGGGCCTAGGCCAGGGGAATGCAGTAAGAAAAACTTAAGAGGACAGAATGACAGGTGCTAAAGATCTACTTTGGGCTCTGTTGGTACCAGCAACAGATGGGAAGGACCTAGGGGGTGAAGAAACAGGGTGCAGGACATGAAACTGACCAAATGACAGCCAGACTAGAGCTTAAGAGAAGTCAGGACTGGCAGTGTGGGTTGGGAGGCAAGGACCTGAGTGAGTCAGTGAATGGAGCAGGTGACACGAGCAACGTAGGCATCAGCCTTTGTTCTGTGTTCACGAAAATGGTAAGCAGTGGGCAGCACTGTACCCTGGGAAGACTTCACGTGCCTGGGCCGTGCCTGAATGGCCCATCTGAGGGAGCGCAGGCCTAAGGAGCCACTAACCCAAGGAGTTGGCCACCTTCTCTGGACAGCAGCAGGCAGTGTTCTAGAAGCAGGCAATCCACTTTTATTTATTTATTTATTTTCAGATTAATATGAGGATACAAACCATTAGGGTTACTTTGTTTGTTAGGTAAAGTTCAAGTTGTAGTTGAGCCCTTCACCCAGAAGGTATGCTGTATACCTTAATTTGGGCCTATTAGGTGAGAGCACACCAATTCCCCTTCTTTTCCCCTCCTCCCACTTGAATTTGTATTTTTCTCTTGTGTGGGCATGTCCTTCATCAACTGGTTTAATATTAGCATTGAATACACTCGATAAGTGCTTTTCCATTCTTGTGATGCTTTACTAAGAAGTGTGTTCAACTTCATCCAAGTTAAGACAAAAGATGTAAAGTCTCCATCTTTATTTATGGCTGAATAGTACCAGTCAACTTTTAAAACAAATATTGGGTCTTCCTCAAAGGCAAATGTTCTGGGAGTCCAGTGGGGGAGTTTCAGTTGCCTTTTGGCACCACCTGGTGGCCACTCTGTGCATCACCAGGGATATCAGAGAAAGGGCCGATGTACCTATTTGTGGTATCAAGGAAAGCAACAGGCAGTGTGGATGTCACCCAGCCCCTAAATCTAATAAAAGCTACTGGCCACAGCACTCACCACCACTCCCCTCCAAGGAAGAAACCACTTCTTCATTTACCCTTGCTGCCTCTTGGAGACATCTGTCATGTTATTGACCTTGAACTTTCATGAAGACTGGCGATCATGGCAACAACAAAAATAAATGGGATTTGATCAAACTAAAAAAAAAGCTTGTGCACAGCTAGGGAAACAATAGAACAAACAGACAGAATAGGAGAAAATATTCGTAAGCCCCACATGTGATAAAGAGCTCATAAGCAGGGGAGTGGGATTGAAAAAAAAAAGCAAATCAGTAAGAAGAAAACAAATAGTGCTATTAAAAAGTGGGCAAAAGACATGAACAGAAGCTTCTCAAAAGAAGAAAGACAAATGGCCAAGAAACATATGAAAAAATGTTCAACATCACTAATCATCAGAGAAATGCAAATTAAAACCATAATAAGACATCAGGCCCTATGACTCACATATGTAATCCTAACATTTTGGGAGGCTGAGGTGGGAGGATCACCTGAGGTCAGGAGTTAAGAGCAAGAAACCATCTGTACTAAAAATAGAAAAACTAACTGGATGCTGTGGTGGGTGCCTATAGTCCCAGCTACTTGGGAGGTGGAGACAAAAGGGTTACTGAAGCCCAAGAGTTTAAGGTTGCTGTGAGCTATGATGCCACAGTACTCCATCCAGGGGTGACAGAGTGAGACTCTGTCTCAAGAAAACAAAAAACAAACAAGGCCAGGCGTGGTGGCTCATATCTATAATCTGAGCACTCTGGGAGGTCGAGGAGGGTGGACTGCCTGAGCTCACGAGACCAGCTTGAGCAATACTGAGACCCCATCTCTAAAAATAGCCAGGCACTACGGCAAATGCCTGTAGTCTCAGCTACTTGGGAGGGTGAGGCAAGAGAATCATGTGAGCCCAGGAGTTTGAGGTTGCTGTGAACTGTGATGCCATGGCACTCTACCAGGAGCAAAAAAGTGAGACTCTGTCTCAAAAAACAAACAAACAAACAAACCCACAAACAATGAGATATACTACTGGGTATCTACCCAAAGGAAAAGAAGTCATTTTATCAAAAAGACACCTGCACTCAAATGTTTATAGCAGCACAATTCACAATTGCAGACGTGAAATCAACCCAAGTGTACATCAATTCATGAGTAGATTATAAAATATGGTGTATGTATATACCATGGAATATATAAAATGTGATGTATATATATACATAGGGTATACATAAACCATTTAAAAAAAAAAAAAACCTTTTGCAACAATCTGGATGGAACTGGAGACCATTCTCCGAAGTGAACTATCACAAGAATAGAAAAACAAATGGCACATGTACTCACTGTGAAAGAGAGATGAACCGATGAGCACACAAATGCACATAGAGAGGTAAAAGTCAGTGAAAAGCTCCTGGTTTGGGGGAGGAGGAAGGTGAATAAGCCATCCTAATGGGTACTATGAACTCTATTTTGGGTGACAGGCACACCTATAGCTAGGATAAAAACATTACAAAATGATCCACATAACCTAAAACATTTGTACTCCCTTAATATTTTGGGAAAAAAAAAAAAAAGACTGCACAGCTTCCCATAGGTCTAGCAGACCACAGCTCAGCTCACATGTGAAGGCCCTGGCCCAGGGTGTCTCTTAACTGTGGTTCTGAGCTGGGGACAGCTGGGGAGGAAACCCATTACTTTTCTTCCCACCTGCCTTGAGAGCAGAAGTCTCACACGCAAGGCCTACTGTAGGGCCAGGGGATGTGGGAAGGTGGAGGAAACATCAATTCCTCCACTGAGGAGGGAGCGTCTCTAGCCGGCTCTGGATGATCCTGCCCCAGGCCAGGCTGCCTCTGCTGTAAAGGTCAGCAGCAGGCTTGCCTAAAAATTATAAACTAGCTATGCCCCATCAGCAACCCTGAAGCCATCAGCCTGAGCTTGGAATAATATCTGTTTATCTCCAAAATATTAGTGTTAAAGGTTGAAACTACAAACTCCTCCTTAGTTGAAGCCTGATTACCTTCAGTCCTAAGTGCCCTTTTATCTGAAGTGTGAGCAAACTCAAGTCCATGATCATCAGGCAGAAGCTCAGAGGGTGGCAGGCCTGGGCTAGCCCTTCCTTTTACCTGTGGGCAGATGGGACAGCCTGCACCTCAAAGGGGAGTCAAATCATAGTTGAGCTTCTTACATTTTTGAGTTACCTTTTCTGTTTATTAAGATGGGAAAATCCTAAAATAACCAGAATAGCACTTGCAAGGAATTCATTCCATTCTTAAAGAAGTATGGGCCTGAAAAATAAAGACCAGGTATGAATTATGGCAATTTTAAGAATGTAAGAGAGAACTGCATCTCCTCTGACCAGCACCATTTCCAAGCATGAGTTTCCTCATCTAAGAAATGGAGACAGGATAGCAGTTGCTCAGAGGATCACAGTGAGGACTCAAATGGTGAGGCCTGGGAGGCACTCAGTGTAGTATCTGGTTCAGAGGTGGATCAGTCCTGTCCTTGCTGTTCTGTTGCTACTAAAAACTCCTGAGGACCACCTTACCTGGAATGTACCTCCCACAGCTTCTGGTTCATCCGATAATCCCACACAGAAACTAGGCCTTCCTCACCACCACTGACAATTTTCCAGTCATCCATCTGGATGGCAGAGACACCAAGTTGGTGGGCGGACAATGACAGGGCAATTTTATCAGTGCGGAGATCATGGATTCTCACCCTGGAAGACCCAAGAAGAATAGGGACAGGAATTAGGATCAGAAAAAAATCTTGAAATTACCAGTTCCTTTAGTTATAGTGGTCTGTGCTCAATATTCCTATGTAGAACTCCTTTGGTTGCAAGCATCTATGAAAATAATATCAAACTTTCATCTCCCAATCAGTACACAGTCAGAGACTACCCAGAGCCCTTTAAATCAGAATATTTTATTTATTTTTTTTTTTTGAGACAGAGCCTCAAGCTGTCACCCTGGATAGAGTGCTGTGACATCACAGCTCACAACAACCTCCAATTCCTGGACTCAAGCGAGTCTCTTGCCTCTGCCTCCCAAGTAGCTGGGACTGCAGGCGCCCGCCACAACGCCTGGCCATTTTTTTTTTTTTGGTTGCAGCCGTCATTGTTGTTTGGTGGGTCTGGGCTGGATTTGAACCCACCTGCTCAGGTGTACGTGGCTGGTGCCTTAGCCTGCTGAGCCACAGGCGCCGAGTCTAAATCAGAATGTTTTAAAAGCACAGGGAACAAGAAAGACGGGGACAAGGATGTTGGCTGCCCTAATGCCCACCTAGTGTGGTCAACAGAAAAAGGCACCTGTGTCATATATAAGGAAGTTGAGATCTGACCGGCTTTGTGTCTCCACCTGGGGGCTGGCCTGAAAAGCTCGTCCCAATGGTTAAGGTTATCACTCGGCTGGTGGTATAATAATCTGCTAAGAGCAAGAGGAAAATCAACTGTACACCCCAAATCCTTGCCTGGCTAAGGAAATAACACTTTGGGGGTGTTTTAATACAACTTTGTGAGTCCATCACCATCTTGCTAAAATTTAGAAAGGGAAAATTTCGATAGGTGACTGAATACCACAGCACTGTGATAAGGGTAAGCGGATCCTGGCACTCAAGTCTTGAGATAATCATTTGCCCTAATGATAATGTGAATGTCTGTAAGAATCTCTTTAAAAATGACTTTTATATGCTGAATTTTCACACAAGGATAATTTATCTCTTATCTACTATAAACACCACCATACTTTTGTTCCTAAAATAAGGTATGAGAGCTAAAATTGAATGTGGTAAAAGTTAAGCCAATTAATTAAATTTAAGAAATACAGAGATTAATTTAATAGACCCTGGGATGCAACCCTCAAAAGAAAAGACAATCCATGCTCGGAGAGTCCCCACCATCTAGTAGGGGAGCTGGGATACAACTGTACACCCCAAATCCTTGGGGTGTTTTAATACAACTTTGTGAGTCCATCACCATCTTGCTCAACCACATTAACCACAAGGATAATATGGTTGATCCCCAAAATTGACCCCCAAAATGTGTGGTGAGATGAGGTCATCTGAAAACAGTCTATGCTCATAAGCATGTGTGCACACACACACACTTATTATTTTCAGAGTTCTGAGGGAAAATTATTTTGAACTAAAAATTCTTTTTTTTTTTTGAGACAGAGCCTCAAGCTGTCACCCTGGAGAGAGTGCCGTGGCATCACAGCACCCTCCAATTCCTGGGCTCAAGCGAGTCTCCTGCCTCTGCCTCCCAAGTAGCTGGGACTACAGGTGTCCGCCACAAGGCCTGGCCATTTTTTGGTTGCAGCCATCATTGTTGTTGGGCGGGCCCGGGCTGGATTCGAACCTGCCAGCTCAGGTGTACGTGGCTAACACCTTAGCCCATTGAGCCATAGGCGCCGAGCCTGAACTAAAAATTCTACATCTACCAAGTTTGAAAGCATCCAGAGGAGTTTTGTTGTTAACAGAAAAGGACCCTAATAATGCCTGTGGGTACTCCAAAAGAAAGTGATGTAGCAAAATATCAGAAGGTATGTGAGAAGCCAGTACAAACACAGGCCCACGGTGAAGTATAAAACAAATGCTAACACGTGGCACAAGTGAGGTGGCTTACGTGGGCCCTCACATGTCTGTCGGGTCAGTAGATAGATGCACACAGGACAAACCTACCTGGTAACAAGTATGACTTCAAAGGGATCACAAAACTCTGTATATGCTACACATGAAATGCACATTTACAAATGACAAGGAAGAAATTACAAATGTGATACTAGAAAAGGTAGATTTTAGGGTAAAAAAGCATTAGATCAGAAGACTTTATAACAATGAAGAGCACAGTTTACTAAGTGTTTGGGAAAGTTACCTGGAGAAAACATAACTACATGGACTTCTTTCTTTATAGGCTTTGTTTCTGAATTGCTTCTTTCATCATTATAATCTATTCATGTTTTCTGTTTCCTGGGTTAATTTTTTTCAATTTACAAATTTGAAAACAGATGAATAATTGACTTTCTGGGAATATAAGAATTACCAAAACTAATCCCTAGACATAGAAAATCCAAATAGGTAAAATAATAAGAGCAGGCTGGGAAAACTATCAAGGAGCAGTAGTCCCCATAAAAAAAAGAACAAGTGAGTTTGGCCAGACCCGTAACAGGTCCCCCTAGCTGCATACACTGTTCCATAGCCTAGAAGAGGAGGAAAGCATCCAAACTGCACATGAGGCCAGCATTCCGTCACTAAAAACCCGACATGAGAGCATAATAAAAGAAAACTATAGATCTATATAAAGTATCAACTAATAAACTCCATAGCAATACGCCACGAACAAATGGAACCTAAAGAAAACCACATGGTCACTTCTATGGACTCGGAAAAGAAATATGCTGAAAGGGCAGTGCCTGTGGCTCTGTGGGTAGGGCTCTAGCCCCATGAACCGAGGGTGGCAGATTCGGCCCCACCCCCGGCCAAACTGCAACAAAAAATAGCTAGGCGTTGTGGCAGGTGCCTGTAGTCCCAGCAGGAGTCTGAGGCAAGAGAAACGCCTAAGCCCAGGAGCTGGAGGTTGCTGTGAGCTGTGACACCACAGCACTCAATTGAGGACAATAAAGTGAGACTCTGTCTTAAAAAAAAGAAAGAAAGAAAGAAAGAAATTGGATGAAATATAACACTCATTCCTAAGGAAAAGTCTGAAATACAGTGATGCACTATCACATTACTTCCCATTGTTTTTTAAAAAATCATATAATTAGACAAAAGAAAAAGATGAAAAGTTTAGAAAGAAGGAAAAATGTAGCATTAGGATAATTTGAGAGAATTTGGTATTTAATTCAGAATTAAATATAAATTAATATGCTAAAATCAATAGATGTCTTACATACATACAACCACTAGTTTTAAAAATGTAACCAAAGAAAAGATCCAACTTATATTAGCAATTAAAGGAAAAATATAATAATTTTCTCAACTTAGAGCTCTGCCACATAACATTACAACAAATTACAGAGGGCTCAAAGAGTTAAAACATAATTAAACTATGAAAATATTCAGAACAGGGAAGGATTTTCTAAACATAACAAAAACTAGAAGCCAAAAAAGAACAGATTACTAACCACAATTTAAAAGTGTTTAACTTTTTCCCATGTGGGGGAAAAATAGAGTTGAGTCAAATGATAAACTGGGAAAAACATTTGTAACAAAGAGGGCTAATTTCTCATAAATTCCTTCAAATTAAAGATTGACAACTCACTATTAAAATGTGAGAAAAGAAAAAATTCACAGAAAAAATACTAATGGCTTTTACACATGTGTAAGACTCCCCCCCCCCCCCAGTTTTTGGCCAGGGCTGGGTTTGAACCCGCCACCTCTGGCATATGGAGTCAGTGCCCTACTCCTTTGAGCCACAGGTGCTGCCTCATGTGTAAGATGTTTTAAGTATTACTGGCAATAAGAAAAATTACATAGTAAAACTACAATGCACTATCACTTGTCACCTATCCAACAAAGATAAAAGTTTGGTACCACATTCAATGGCACACTGTCTGGTAGTGCAACATGGATAGGCACATAAAACTGATGTGAGCAGTAATCCTTCTTCAGGAGTGATTTTGCAATGTCTAAACAAATAACAAACATCCTTCACTTTAGATCCAGCAATTGTATTTCTGGGCATTAATCCAGATATAGCTATACTTGTGTACACCTAGACACAAGGCCATTAGCCACAGTACTGGTTTTAGTAGCAAAAGATGGGGCTTCCGTGTCAGACAATCTGTTGACCCTTCCACTGCAGATTACTTAATAATGCTAGATAAAACATAACTAAACATTAAATCCATTGCTGAGCTCACAAAGTGACTTATCCAGGGCCCAAGCTAAAAACCTGACTGGGGTGGCGTGTTGCCATTTGATGGGGGTGCCAGGTTCTTAACACCGTGAGGGGCAGGATCATAAGACCTGGGCCTACCTGAATGGGGGAGCGGAATGCTGAGATTCTTGTCTTTCAAGAAAGAAAAACCATAGAAAACTTCGATAAATGAAAACTGAATTCATGAAATATGCTAGAAACAGATGAGAGACTTTGTGAATTAGAAGAAAAATCTGAAGAAGTTACCAAGAATAGAGCATAAAGATGAAAAATGTGAATGTGGAGTTAAGAGATACGGAAGATAGAAGGGGATGGTTCAGCTTACGTCCAGTAGAAGCTCCAGAAGGAGAAAACAGTGTATTACAAAGAAGCAATATTCAAATAGTTAAAGGCTGATATTTTCCTAGAAATGATGAGACTCATGCTCAGACTCAGTGTGTACTAATCAGAATGAATAAGAATACATACTTAAGAGTATATTAAAAATTGGGAAAACAAGGACAAAGAGGTGTTAAAAGCAACCTGAGGGAAACACATTACTATTAAGGAAAGATAATTAGACTGACAAGGAAAATCAGAAATGTTTAAATTATCATAAATTGGAATGACTAGATGTAGGTGGCACAATTAACTAGTCCATCAAACGAGTGCTAGTTAAAGCAATTAGGGTCCATCCATGCGGTGGGACCTGGCGTGCACTGAGGAGATGCACACGCAGGCCACGTGTGTGGAGAGCCCTGCAGAATGCTCAGCATCAGGGTCGCGCGGAGGAGGCTGACAAAGCTGCAGAAGGGGAGCGGGGCACAGGACTGACTTCTCCTCCTGTGCCCCTTTGTGCTTTTGAATTCCATTGTGAATGCGCATGCTATCTGTTTAAGTAAAAGTGAAACATTTTTAAGATACAATTCTGGAAGGACATCTTCAAAACCTCAACAGCAGTTAGCTTGGAGAAGAGGAATGGCAATGGAAGAATGACGGCAATAAAGGAGACTTTTACTTTCTATTCTGGACACCGGCCACCTTGTTATAAAAACAAGAACATATTCATGCCTGGGAGGGGCACTGGAGGCTTTCAAGGATACTGGTCTCATTCTCTTAAGCTAAGTGGTGGGTGCAAAGGCATTCTCTGTTATTCTTGAAACTGTTTACATACTTTATAAGCAGTCTCATAATTAGGCTTTGCTTCATAATTTTAAAAGTACATTCATTTATTTCTTAGATAATGCCAAATAAAACAGGATGTTGAAAATATATAGTCTTAGAAAACAGAGGAGAGACCATTAATTCTTCCTGCTCAGCCATATGACTGGGGAGGCCACACAGGTGCATGAGCTCCATTTGGTCCTGAATTTCCAGTGAGGCATCTGGACTAGGAAGACTATGAAGAGAGAGCATGAAGGTTGCTTTGAAAACAAAGGTCTCTCTCTGTTAGCATTCAGAGACATCTACCTGCAGGCATTTATACATAAGAAAACTAACTCAGGTTGTTTGGGAAGAGAAGAGAGAAAAAGTCTAAGGGCCATAAAGGGAACATGGGCTCCAGGCTGAATGGGAACCTGGCAGTGGGGGTGGAGGGGGGTGGGGGGCGGTGGTGGAGGCAGAAATCCTGAGCCCAAGTACTCTTCAATGCATATCTGGTTAATAAGGGTCTATTTTGCCGTGGTGATTTCCATAAAGAGCTCCTCTGTTGAATATTTATACTCCATAATTTACAGTCTGGCTGTTAAGGAGACAAAGGCAAACACAAATTTGGTCCAGAAGTTCAAAGTTTGCCATCTGTTTTCCTATTGTATTTAGATACCAGCATGGATGGCTCCGAACAAAATAAACAAATATACCCAAAGATACAGCACTGGTGTATTCTTTATCACAAAGGAAAACAAAACGGGCCATAACAAAACTGAACTTTTCCCCACAGGAAAAAAGGAAAAACATCTTTCTGACATCTCCTGAGAGGAGTATCACTCTGGCTTTTCATTAACAGACAGAAATAGCAAACAGCACAGTGTGGTGGGTCCACGCAAGCCATTCAGATTCATATTAAGGAAGAGGTACCTGCCTTGCGCACCTGACAGCATGCAGCTCAGGACTGAAATGCAGCATACCTTGGCAAAGCCTATAACCTCACACTCCAATCAAATACTCGACATTGGGAAACAGGTAGCACAGCTTGGGCACAAAAATATGCCAAGACAACTGACTCCAAAAAGAAGCCAATGGTAGATGCTGTGAATCGCTATCTAGTGAGTATTTCATCAACTTTGCCTGCTGAAAGAAAAATAATTGGTCTGAAAGCTGTAATTGTATTATGTTTAATATTCATGGTTGGGCTTGGAGGACTGTTCCAACACTGCCTCTCTCCAGCCCCTCTCTAATGAAAATCACACCGTAGGAGTCAGCTCTAGCCCGCCAATTAAAACAAAAGACACCAGAACCTTCCAAAGACTCCAACAGAGGAGCATCCATCTGATGGGCAGGAAATTGTGCTGGAACGGAGAGGGAGGCATGCTCTGGTTGGTCCTGTGTTAAGAGCTTTGAATAACTTATTATAACACTTGCAGATGGAGTAAATGTAACATTTACGCCCCAGCCCCAATCACTCTCGCTGTAACAGCAGGCAGCAGTACCATGAATGTACTACAACTCTCCATTTGTCAGGGCAAGAAGTCAGCTCTGAGACTTTAATTGGGGGTCACAACTCAGGGCTCGTTTCCTATTGGTTTGGATTAAACGGTCCCATACGATAAGACAAACTGTATTTGATGGCAAAGCTAAAGCCTATTCAGACTCTGCTTGGCAGTTTCATTAAGAAGGACCTGACCTTCAGCTGTATTTCTGTCCAGAAAATAAAGGGAACAAGTAAGAAGACATTAAAACATTGTTTTTTTAAAATGACCAAATTAATCAAAAACACTAGTATTAAAAAAAATCAATACATGTTCCTGCTTGGTCTCACTGAACCACGGCTATTAAAGAGGATTTTAAATATTACCTTATATGCCAAAATCAATAGCTTTATCTACACAGCACTGATAGTGGCCTTCAGTGAAAGATTCATTTTAAACAGTAACTAGAAAAATGCATTTTGGGGTAGGACTGCCCAGTTTAGCCCACCTAGGCTAGCTTAGTGCTATCTGTATTTTAATGCTGTACCTCTGAAATTCTCTGCATATTAGAACACAAAATCGATGTGGTCAAAAGCAGCAAGTCCTTTAAACGGGTCACCTCAGTTTCCTCAGTCTTAGACAGTCTTGAGGAGCTCTGCTAAAAGGAAAATTCTGGGATGCATAACACGCTGGCCCTATGGGCAACGATTATAATGTACATAATGCCAAAAATAAATAAGGCACAAGGTCCCAAGTTGAAAATACTAAAACTTGTAGTTAATTTGAATATTTTAAACATTTAATCATATGCATATTTTATATTTCACACAGACTCCAACAAAGCTTTCACTTTCATATACAGTGATACTATTCAACATGCCTGACATCTGCCAGTCCACTATACATTACTTAGGAAAAAAGAGGTGAGATATCTTAATCAAAAAGCTACAGGTAATCAAGACAGTGTGGTACTGGCAAAACACAAACATACAGATCAATGGAATAGAGAGAGAGCCCAAAATAAACCCTCAAATTTATGGTCAACTGATTTTAACAATTATGCCAAGACAATTCAGCAGGGGAAAAATAGTTTCTTCAACAAATGATGCTAGGACAACTGGATAGCCACATGCAAAAGAATGAAGTTAGACCTCTACCTCAACCATATTAAAAAATTAACTACAAATGATCACAGACCTTAGAGTAAGAGCCAAAAGTATAAAACTCTTTGAAGAGAACACAGGAGTAAATCTTTGTGATCCTGGTTTAGGAAATGCTTTTTAGGATATAACACCAACAGTATAAACAACAAAAGAAAAAAGATAAATCAAACTTCATCAAAATTAGAAACTTAACATGCTTTGAAGAACTCTATTAAGAAAAGACGACCCAGGCAGCGCCTGTGGCTCAGTGTGTAGGGTGCTGGCCCCATATACTGAGGGTGGCGGGCTCAAACCCAGCCCTGGCCAAACTTCAACAAAAAATAGCCAGGCGTTGGCTCGGTGCCTGTGGCTCAGCGGGCTAAGGCGCCAGCCATGTAAACCTGAGCTGGCGGGTTCGAATCCAGCCTGGGCCCGCCAACCAACAATGATGGCTGCAACCCAAACAAAAATAGCCGGGTGTTGTGGCGGGCACCTGTAGTCCCAGCTACTTGGGAGGCAGAGGCAGGAAACTCATTTGAGCCCAGGAATTGGAGGTTGCTGTGAGCTGTAATGCCACGACACTCTACCCAGGGCGACAGCTTGAGGTTCTGTCTAAAAAAAATAAATAAATAAAAATAAAATAAAATAATCTGACCCTCTATGGAGTCAGGTGTCAATTGGGTGTGTTTTCTCATTGCCTCCTTAAGCCTCTTTTTTTTTTTTTAAATTAAATCATAGCTGTGTACACTAGTGCAATCAAGGGGCACAATGTGCTGATTTCATATACAATCTGAAATGTTTTCATCAAACTGCTCATCATAGCCCTCATGGCATTTTCTTAGTTATTGTATGAAGACATTTGTATTCTGCATTTAGTAAATTCTGCCAGTACCCCTCTAAGATGCACCATAGGCGTGGCCCCACCAATTACCCTCCCTCCACCCCAACCTCATCCCTCCCCTCCCTTCCTTTATTCTTGTGCTATAGTTGGGTTATAGCCTTCATATGAAACCTTTAAATTAGCTTCATAGTAGGACTATCTACATTGGATATTTTTTATTCCATTCTTGAGATGCTTTGCTAAGAAGAATATGTTCCAGCTCCATCCACGTAAACACGAAAGAGGTAAAGTCTCCATCTTTCTTTAAGGCTGCATAATGTTCCATGGTGTACATGTACCACAGTTTATTGATCCATTCGTGGGTCCAAGGGCACTTGGGCTTCTCCAATGACTTACCAATTATGAATTGGGCTGCAATAAACTTCTGGTAGAAATGTCTTTGTTGTAGTGTGATTTTTCGTCTTCTGGGTATATAACTAGTAAAGGAATTATAGGGTTGAATGGAAGGTTTATTTTTAGATCTTTAAGTACTCTCCAAACATCCTTCCAAAAGGAACGTAGCAGTGTGCATTCCCACCAGCAGTGCATAAGTGTTCCCTTTTATCCACATCCATGCCAACATCTCTGTTTTGGGATTTTGTCATGTGGGCTAATCTTACTGGAGTTAGGTGATATCTCAGAGTAGTTTTGATTTGAATTTCTCTGATGATTAAGAATGGTGAGCATTTTTTCATGTATCTGTAGGCGGAGTTCTCTGTGTATTCTGGTTATCAAACCTTTGTCGGAGGCATAACTTGCCAATATTTTCTCCCATTCTGAGGGCTGTCTGCATGCTATATTTACTATGTTCTTAGCTGTACAGAAAGAAGCTTTTTAGTTTGATCAGGTCCCAGTAGTGTATTTTTGATACTGCTTCAATTGCCTGGGGAGTCTTAATCATAAAATATTCACCCAAGCCAATTCCTTCAAGAGTTTCCCTGCAACTTTCTTCTAATATTTTTAATAGTTTCATGTCTTAAGTTTAAATCATTAATCCAGTGAGAGTCAACCTTAGTTAATGGTGAGAGGTGTGGGTCCAGTTTTAGTCTTCTACATGTTGCCAGCCAGTTCACCCAGCACCATTTGTTATATAGGAAGTCTTTTCCCCACTGAATGTTTTTACTTGGCTTGTCAAAGATCAAGTAATGGTAAGTAGCTGGATTCCTCTCTTGATTCTCTATTCTGTTCCAAACGTCTACCTCTCTGTTTTTGTGCCAATACCATGCTGTTTTGATCACTATCAATTTATAGTAGAGTCTCATGTCTGGTAGCGTGATTCCTCCTGCTTTGTTATTATTTCTGAGTAATGTCTTGGCTATTAGAGGTTTTTTCTGATTCCATATAAAATGAAGTATTATTTTTTTGAGATCTTTAAAATATGACAATGGAGCTCTGAAAGGAATTGCATTAAAATTATATATTGCTTTGGGTAATATAGACATTTTAACAATGTTGATTCTTCCCAGCCATGAGCATGGAAGATTTTTCCATTTGTTAACGTTTTCAGCTATTTCTTTTTTTAAAGTTTCATAATTCTCTTTATAGAGATCTTTCACATCCTTTGTTAGGTAAACTCCCAAATATTTTATCTTCTTTGGCACTACTGTGAAAGGAATAGAGTCCTTGACTGTTTTTTCAGCTTGGCTATTGTTGGTATATACAAAGGCTACAGATTTATGGGTGTTGATTTTGTGGCCTGAGACATTGCTGTATTCCTTGATAACTTCTAAAAGTTTTGTAGTAGAATCCCTGGTGTTTTCCAGATATACAATCATGTCATCTGCAAAGAGTGAAAGTTTGATCTCTTCTGACCCTCTGTCGATACCCTTGCTCATCTTTTCTTCCCTAATTGCAATGGCTAAAACTTCCATTACGATGTTGAAGAGCAATGGAGACAATGGGCAACCTTGCCTGCTTCCTGATGTAAGTGGAAATGGTTTCAATTTAACTCCATTCAGTACGATATTAGCTGTGGGTTTGCTGTAGATGGTCTCTATCAGTTTAAGAAATGTCCCTTCTATACCAATTTTTTTAAGTGTTCTGATCATGAAGGGATGCTGGATAATGTCAAAAGCTTTTTCTGCATCAATTGAAAGAATCATATGGTCTTCATTTTTTAATTTGTTTATCTGCTGGATTACATTTATAGATTTACGTATATTGAACTAGCCTTGAGACCCTGGGATAAAGCCCACTTGGTCATGGTGTATAATTTGTTTGATGTATTGTTGGATTCTGTTGGTTAGTATCTTGTTAAATATTTTTGCATCAATATTCATTAGTGATATTGGTCTATAGTTTTCTTTTCTTGTTGGGTCTCTCCCTGGTTTAGGGATCAAGGTGAT
>CAUYON010051007.1:0-19384 GCA_963573935.1 Arctocebus calabarensis | reverse complement strand
CCTGTCTGCTTGGTGATGTGCTCTGTACCTTTTAGTTGTATCCTTGGGGTCGCAGGTCGCTGCAGCAGGGTTGATGTGCATTCCTCGACCTTGTCTCTTGGCTCAGCTCCAAACCGTTGGCTTTCTCGCTAAATTTCTGTCGTTTAACTTTCCTTCTGGACGGGAGTGTCTGCAGAAAGCTGGCTACAGACTGCCATCTTGGCTTCTCCCCCTCTTTCTGTTTTCTTAATGAAGGCTTATAATGCTATAATTTTTTTTTCTTAGTACTGCCTTTGCAGTATCCCACAGGTATTGATAATTTGTCTTCATTATCATTTTGTTTCAAAAATCTGACGATTTCCTTCTTAATTTCATCCTCACCCAAGATATCATTCAGCCTGAGGTTATTTAGTTTCTGTGAGTTTGTTTGAGTATGAAGCTGTCCGTTGCTTTTGAGATCAATTTTTATTCTGTGATGGTCAAAGAAGATACAAGGAATGACTTCTATTCTTCTAAGTTTGTTCAGGCTAGTCTTGTGTCCTTAGATATGATCAATTTTGGAGGATGATCCATGGGCTGATGGGAAGAATGTGTATTCAGTTTTGTTAGGATAAAACATTCTATAAATTTCTGATAAGTCCATTTGTTCTAGGGTCTTACTTAAGTTCATTGTTTCTTTGTTTAGTTTGTTTTTGGAGAATCTATCCAGAACTGACAAAGGGGTGTTAAAATCTCCAACGATTATAATGCAGGAAGATATCAAATTGTTCACATTCTTTAGAGTTTGTTTTATAAATTGAGGAGCATTCAGGTAGGGTGCATAAATGTTAATTATTGAAATTTCTTCATGTTGACTGTTTCCATGGACAAATACGTAGTGTCCATTCTTGCCTTTCCTTATTTTTATTAGTTTAAATCCAATTGTATCTGCAATAAGATTGCAACTCCTGCTATTTTTCTGATTTTTGTTTGATTGTATTATAGATGGCAATCTCCTCACCCTGAGTCTTTTTTTATACGTGAGGTAAAAAAAAAGTTGAATCTCTGTAGGCGACAGATACCTAGCCTGAGTTTTTGGATACAGTCAGCCAACCTGTGCCATTTTAGAGCATTTAAGCTATTCACATTAATTGAGAGAATTGATAGGTATGGTAGTGTTACGGCCGTCTTGTTTTTCAAAGGTCCAGTCCATATTTTTAATATTTTCACCATGTGGAAATTAGGTTTTGTTCAGTAAATTCTCAGTGAGTTTACTTTGGTGGAAAACCATTGTGCTGGTTATTGCAGAAAATTTGTCTGAGTATTGCCTGGAGAGCAGGTCTAGTTATGGTAAATTTCCTCAACATGTGGATGTCAGTGAAGAATTTAAATTCTCTTTCACAAATGAAACTCAGTTTGGCCAAATATAGGATCCTGGGCTGAAAGTTGTTTTGTTTAGAAGGTTGAAGGTTGATCACCATCCTCTTCTGACTTGGCAAGTTTCAGCTGAAAGATCTTCAGTCATCCTAATATTTCTCCCTTTGTACATAATGCTTTTCCTACACCTGGCTGCGTGCAGGATTTTCTCCTTCATATTAGCACTAGAAAAATTAATTACAATGTGTCTAGGAGATGTTTTGTTTGGACTGAGTTGTACTGGGGTTCTGAAACTATCTACTATCTAAACTTCTGTGTTGTGGGACCCTAGTCCAACATACTGCTATCATAAACATTTACTGATTCTTGATCTCATTCAAGGAACTTCTGAGAACAAGATAATCTCCTGGCAAACCTGAAGATCCCTGTGACTTGGAGGCAGACTGCCAAGTGACTCAATATTCCTGGATGAGAAAGAGTGCAAATGTGTTATGATAGGTGAATGTTTATGGATTCACATTTTTACAACACTTCCTTGCAAGGGTCCAGGAGTACGTCATGTGGCCCCCAATATGTCACATCTACCATAAGGTGACTAGTTAGCACTAGTTCAACCCTTTGCTCCCTAACTGAATAAAACACTGCAAGATGAAAGGTTTGAAGCTTCCCTGCACCTTTGGTGAGCCCACCTCTTTCAGCTTGTATCTCTCATCTGTGTCCTTGTTTTCTTCATGTGACTCCAGTCATAGCACTGTGTCTTTTGCAATATGTGGGAAGTTCTCCTCCATAATATCTTGAAGTAGAGCATCTATGCCTTTAGTACCAACCTCTTCTCCTTCAGGAATTCCTATAATTCGGATGTTTTATCCTTTAGAATGATCCCACAACTCAGAGAATATTCTGTTCTTGTTTTCCATTTTTCTTCCTCTTTGAATACTTGGGATTGTTCAAAAGCCTTGTCTTTAATTTATGAAATATTTTCTTTAGCCTGCTCAACTTTATTACTGAGGACTCTACTGTATTTTGAAGATACTTGAAAAACTTTTTCAATTCCTTAAGTTCTGCTAGATCTGCCATAGCACCTGGGTTCAGCAGTAAGACCCTGCTGTGATCTGTCTGGAGCACCCAGAAGGGGAATGGAGCTTTGTGGGAGAGCCCATAGCACCTGGGGTCAGCAGGGATGTGGAAAGAAATAGCAGAATCAGAGACACTGCTACAGGTTTAATTGTGTCCCCAAGATGTATGTGTTGAAGTCCTCACCCCAGTACTTATGAGTGTGACCTTACATGGAAACAGGGTCTTTGCAGATGCTCAGGTTAGGATGAAATCATTAGGGCTAGCCTCAATCTAATATCATCATGACTTTATAAAAAGTGGAGTTTGGACACACATATGCACATAGGGAAGAAGATCTAAAAAGATTGGCCCTTTGCTGTTAGAAGCCAAGAAACTACCAGAACCTGGAAGGAGGATGGAAGAGATCTTTCTCTAGTGACCATACTGACATATTTATTCAAGCCTCTGGTCTTCAGAACTATGAGACAATACATCTCTGTTGTCCTAAGCCTTCCAGTTTGTGGCACATTGTTACGCAGTGCTAGGAGATCAACACAGGCATATTGTGTTCTACATACCTCTCTCCAGACCACAGTCACCTATGAAAGGGCAAGGACCCTTCTTAGGCCATAGCCACTTCTGGGTGCTCACTTCCTGTCCTCTGTCGAAGTCAGTGCTCAGCCTTCTGGGGCCAGTGAGAGGATGAGGAAAGGAGGGGCAGTGTCCAGGGAGACATCCCTGGAGCCATCCCTGAGCCTCCACCTCAGAGAACCCAGAGAGCCCAGTACTGGCCAAACTGCACCTCTCATACCTCCCCTGGTCCCTTCCCCAGTCATCATGGTCCTTTTAATCTCAGTAGGAAAGGTGCCTCGGGAAGGCACAGAGAGAGGTCACACCACCTGATCATGGTGTCTCACCAGGGTCCACGCAGTTCAGGCTCGCCCTTTAATGTAGTGAGGTCAGAAAAGGCTGAGGGGCCATTCCCCTCCTCTCAGAGAGGACAAGAGTAAAGGCAGAAAAGGGAGAGGAGAAGCCATGGGGCCATGGTCAGGATGCTGCAGGTGGAGGCAGAGGGGGTAAGCAGAGGACGTGAGGAAAGCCCTCCAGCCTCCACCCAGGTAGGACCTCTGGCCACTGCATGGTGCTCCTTCTCCAGAGGTCCAGGCTCAGCAAAGGATCAGTTCCAGAGACCATTTTCCCCCAAATGCATAGAATGCAGCTGGATGAGTCAGGATTCTAGAAATTTCAGGACTGAGGCCACTGCCTGTGAAATCAAGAGGAGTACAATGCCCAAGCAGTTTGTGCCTCTGACTGTGACCAGCTGCCACTCAGTCTCACCCTTGCTGGGTCTCTGGGTTATGCTGATTGCAGGAAAGGCCACAGGCCTAGGCGGGAATGGGTCTGGGGCTCTGCAAGTTGCCTGGGAGGGCTGAGGTGTGGCATCACTTGCAACAGCATAGTAGTCACTGTAGCCACAGTGGGAGTCTGGGGGAGTTGGCTTGGTCGGGGTCAAAGGGGGATACAGTAGTCTGTGCCAGGTAGGCAGGCAGCTGTCCCCGGACTCCATACATCTTGCTGGCAACACATCTTCAAGCCACCAGGAAGCTGGTCCCAAAGTCCTCCTCTTCTTCCTCCTCCTGGACCTGTGGCTTGCAGGCTATAGGTAAGCAATTCAATGGCCTCAAAATGTGGGACCCTGAGGGTCCTGTTCTTCTCTCTGCCATACCACCAGTTCCCCTGCCCCATGCTTGGGTTCTCCAGCCATGATTCTACATTCTGTTACCCTTGTGATCCTACAGGAAGGAATATCTCTGTAACAGTGTCTCTCACAGACCAGCTTTAGAATTCTTGAGGGAAAGGGCAGGGTCTGGTTTCTCTGGGGCAAGGGCTGCTGACCCATACAGTCCTGCTCTGATATGAGCACGTGGGCAGGAAAGCACCCCAGGATTTATAGTTCCCCTCCCCCACCCTACCACACAGGGCTACATTTCCTGAAACTCAGCTTTCAGGAATTTATGCTGAGAAAATAGCCAGGTAAAGGATGAAGGGAAGTGGACAGGGATGTCCATTCTAAGACTGCTTATATGATAAAATAGACACATTAGAAACACTCCAAGTTTCAACAATAGTACTAGTGCCTGGATTAATGTGCACTGCATCAGGAAATGCTAGCCTAAGGCCATGTTGATCTCTATAATTTGACATGGAAAGAGAGTTAAAAGAATAAAAGTGGGAAGTTCAAAGTATTAATCTTTAATTGAATACATTTTCTTCACAAACACAATGAATTATAACCTGAGTGAAAATCCACCCTTTGCACCACCCCCAACTGTCTCCACCCAGGCCTGCTTCCTAGTACTCAAGGGAGAAGCCCAACAGATACAGAAGTGTCAGGACACTTCTCATATCTCATCCACACAGCTAACCAGGTAAACATGAAGCTCTGTGTCAAAGGCCAGAGAATCCACACCTGCTCTTCTTGGTGCTGGGCTGGCTCCCAAGGGACAGCAAAAAATTCCCTGTGATGGAATTTTAACTAGGCAGCTGAGAAATAGTTAGTGTGCCCAAGTGTCTGAAAGAGAGAGTCTCTAGGTTTGGGGGATGGGAGGGGGAATCATTTAAAGTTCTGATATTCTGATATTTATCTCAGTTATCTATTCTCAGTGCCAACTTTCAGTGAGATAGGACAGCAATCATTAAGGTAAGAGAGGAAACCCTAACTTTGGCCATTAGGTTCTGTCATTCCTTGAGTCTGCACAGATCACTGATGGATTCTGTCATTGAGTCTACTATATCACTTCTTGGTTATCTGCACCCCATGAACTCATCAACAATCTTTGCTACTTTCAACAAATTCCACCAATGGTGTGTGTGTGTGTGTGTGTGTGCATGCACGTGGCCGAAATATGTTCACAGAGTAATTTCTTCAGAGACTTTTAGATAATGTTCATTAATTTACCAATAAAAATGACCCATATATGGCTGGGTGCCTGTAACTCAAGCGGCTAAGGCACCAGTCACATCTGACCTGGTGGGTTCGAATCCAGCCTGGGCCCACCAAACAACAATGATGGCTGCAACCAAAAAATAGCAAGGCGTTGTGGCAGGTGCCTGTAGACCCAGCTACTTGGGAGGTGGAGGCAGGAGTTGGATGTTGCTGTGAGCTATGATGCCATGACACTCTACCCAGGGCAACAGCTTGAGGCTCTATCTCAAAAAAAATAAAGTGACCCATATAAATAAAAATTCACATAATTATATGGACACAACTTATAAACCCAATGAAGAGTGCTTTAGGAATGATCTCTGTTAAACACTAGTTACACTGGGTTGTGTTTTCTCCTGAAAAACAAACTGGCTCTTTACTGAGGTAGTTTTTCTAAGGCATACTGAAAACTCTTTTGCTTATAATAATAATGAACACATAAATGGAAGAAAGTATATTTTAATGCATCACTTCTTTTCACCCGTCAGCTTTCATCATATCTAATCTCCAGTCAAAGAAACAGACTCGGAAACATGGTAGACAGACCCGTCTTACTCAGCCATCTCATGCGCTCAGCTTCCCATGGGATCCCACATGGATCTCAAAAGACTCTCTTCTGTTGATTTAGAGACTCCCCAAGTACATAGTTTTCCTTGTAGAAAAACCTCTTATTTAAAAAAGTGATTAAAGGATCCAAAAGGATTCAATAAGGAGAGGATTGGAGGGAAATCTATTTTCTCTCTTTCTTTTTCCATTTTTTTTTTTTTGAGACAGGGTCTCATTGTTACCCAAGTTTGCCTTCATTTCTTGGGGTCCTCTCACCTCAGCCTCCCAAGAGCTTAAATTCCATGTTAGAGCCACCAGTTCCAGCTAATTTTCTCCATTTCTAATGTTTCCACTGATATAATGAAACATGTTGAATTTTGCTTGTTTCTATTGCAATATGTATGAAAGCCCTACTGCTTTCTAAAGCATAAACTAGTCTAAATGAATTAGGAAATGGGAGGGTTGATTAATGTTAGCAAGCTACTTAAAAAATGTCAAAACAACCAGATAATAATATTTGGTAAGTAATTACTTGTTCTCTACAAGCAATGTATCTGAGGGTTTAAAAAAT
This sequence comes from Arctocebus calabarensis, assembly GCA_963573935.1. Taxonomy (NCBI): domain Eukaryota; kingdom Metazoa; phylum Chordata; class Mammalia; order Primates; family Lorisidae; genus Arctocebus; species Arctocebus calabarensis. Next base: position 12,890 of record CAUYON010051007.1, on the reverse strand, counting down.
TAATTTATTTCAGAATATTATGGGGTACATGTTTTGTTTACATACTTTGTTTTTTATACAAACTGAGTCAAAGTTATGAGTGCCCTTTCCTCAGATAGTGTGGACTGTACTCAACAGGTATGAATTTACTCATCCCTTCTTTCCCCTCTCCTAGCTTGACTTGCAATGAGATTTACTTCCACATATGTACTTAAGTGGTGAACAACTAGTTCCAACATAGTATTGAGTACACGTGTGTTTCTCCATTCCTGTGATGCTTCACTTAAAAGAATGGTTTACACTTCTATCCAAGTTGTTGCAAAAGACATGATCATTTTTTTATGGCTGAATAGTACTCCATGGTACGCATAAACCACATTTTATTAATCCCTTCATGTATTGGTGGACACTTGGGTTGTTTTCACATCTTTGTGATTATGAATTCCCAAGTACACCTTATACATAAACCCGAATGTAGATTTGATGGAGGTGGTGAAACAGAATTCTATTGTTCAGCTCTTATGTAACCAAGAGAGGAGGGTGAAGAAAAACTAAATGGGGAGTCAAAATACCATTTGGGGTGAAGATAGCATCAATCAATTGTAGATAGTACAATCCTGGCTCATTAATCAGAGTCTAGTTTACCGCAGGTCTAAAAGAAATGAGTTGGGCTCTGAGAAAGTGAATTCGGCTCTGAAGAAGTGCAGCAGTGGGCAGGGGCTGTCTCTCTACCGTGCATGGGCCCCAGAGTAGTTTCTGCTCCACTCCAGAGCAGAAATATTTTCTCCAAATAAAGAGAAATTTATCTTCCAAAATTTGAAATTATTTAAAGTATAACATTAATAGTAAATAAAATTAAAAGTCTGACAAACTAGTATTAGCTTTGGGAAATTCAGATATGTGCCCCTTTTTGAAAATAATCTTTGAAAAATTTCTGCAGCATTAATAGCTGAAGTATGGTCATCGCAGTCCCCATCACTAGCTGACAGTCCCCACCACCACAGTCTTCATCAGCAGCCCACACGGAATTGTATGCAAATCTTAGTTTGAAGTTGGATGAAAGCTGCCCTACTCCTGGTAACGAGGACGTCCGAGCGGATCCAAAAGAGGAGACTCCAGCTCGGTCAGCGGGACGCAGCGGCAGACCGGAAAAGCGCCGGGGGGAGGGAGTCGAGCGCAAGCCCCGCCCCTCTGCCCGAGGCCGCGCCGGGTGGGCCGGGTCAGGACGCGCCACCCAGCCCGAAGCCCGGGAGTCCCGGTCCGGATCCGCTACTCTGCCTGAGGCCCCGCCCCGCGCCTGTGCCCCTGCTCTGCTGGAGGTGCGACCCCGTTCGGGACCCGCCCCCTTGGGTCGAGGCCTTGACCTCTCCGAGCGCTACTTCCGGTGGACCCGGAAACGATTCTCGGAGCCGAGGACCCCTCCGGTGAGTACGCTTTCCTTTGCGTAGTCGAACTCGGCCCAGCAAGCTCCTCTCTGCCGCGTCCTGCACACCTGGGGCTCGCATCCGCTCACCGTCGGCGGGCAGTCGGTGACATCCCGAGACGCCCCGAGGCCTCAAGCGCCGCCGCTGGGGCCGCGGCTGGGTTCGGTTCCGGTTCCGGTTAAAACGCCGAGGCTGACCTCCCGCCGCCTTTCCGCCCTGCGTCCCGCGCGGCGTCTGGTCTGCCCTCCGCTCCACCCTCGCCCGCTCGGTCTCCTCCTGGAGCCCTTCCCCGCCCTCGGGCCCCAGACCTTCCTCTAAGGAGTCGCCGCCTCTCGGCGGTCCCGGAGCCGAGAGCTGGGAGAGGGGACCGGCCCCGTCCGCGGACGCCCCGCGGGCCGTGTCCGTCGCGGAGTTTACCCTCCTCTGTCGCATCACTGTGGATGTCGAGGTGGGGGCAGGGGACGAGAACAAAGAGGCAGCATCCAGGGAGAAAAAGGAACGGTAGTTGAGAAGACGGGACGTGGGTGTGTGTGAGGCATTCGGAAACACGGAGTGAAGAAGAGTGACTTAACAAAACCATTGTGTTTTATATGTTCGTTATCTAAGGACATTCAAAGATTCCTCAATTCCCCCTGACCACAATCCCTTGGACTCCCTGACTCAAGCCATGTGTTTTATATTGTTCACCTTCATGGAACTCCTGGAATTAGTTATTCTTGGCTTATTCACTAGCTTTGGTTTTCCAGTACCCATGTGAAACTCATTCCCTTCACATTCCACCCTCCCCCTGTCTTTGGGATACAGCTGTTCTCAAACATCTTGACTTCATTACATGGGGTTTCAAACAATACCATTTCCTTAACTCTGACTTTAGTCTGTTCCATGTTATTAGCTGTCAACCAAACAACTTAAGAATTTGTTTTACCTCTGGGAGGCCAAGATAGGCGGATTGCTTGAGCTCTTGGGTTCAGGACCAGCCTGAGCAAGAGTGAGATTCTGTCTCTAAAAATAGCCAGTCATGGCAGGTGCCTGTAGTCCCAGCTACTCAGGAGGCTGAGGCAAGAGAATCACTTGAGCCCAAGAGTTTGAGGTTGCTGTGAGCTATGATGCTATGGCACTCTACCAAGGGCAACAAAATAAGACTGTCTTAAAACAAAAATTTTTGTTTTATAATGAGCTGGAACAATTATATAATTTATTCCAAATTGGAAAGATCAATGGTACCCGTCCTTCAAATCTAGTCCTTGAGATCTTAGACCAGAAAGTAACAGGAATACATAGACCAAAAAGTTTTAATTGCCCTCCAAGAATCACAATCATTGCTTTTATCTCTTCAATGAGTGATGCAGTCATCCTTCGCCCCACCCACAATGTAGCTCCTCCCCATAGACTCCTTCAGCATGAGTTTAAGTGTATTCTTCATAGATCTCTTCAGCGACCCCCAGTGCATGTTAGCGTCCCCTTCCAATACTTGTCTCTTCACGCCTTCCTTGTAATTTATCTTATATATATTTTTAAATTTTGTCTGTCATCTTCACTGTTCTAATTGCAAGAAATTTACCTCTTGAATGAGGCAAATTTCTCTTTGACCATTAGTACTGAATTACAAACCCAGAGAGATTGCATGTTTGCAGTAATATACCTACTGTGAGATGGCCTTCTGCCAAATGTCATTAGTCTAACAATTGTCTCCTGACCTAAAATTAACTTACAGTTAGTGTCCTTTCATTTCAATTTGAAGAATTACCTTTAGCGTTTCACTGAACTGATGAACCTCATCATAGAAGTTGCTTGATCGATAAATTCATGCAGGTTTGAGGGAGTGATATTGCTAGAATCCCCATGTGGAGGAGATAGAATGGTTCAGAACAAGTGTATTCAGAGGGCGAGGGACAGGGAAGAGGTGGAATGGAGTGAGGCTCCAGAGGGCTGTGATGGCTGCTGAAGAAAGACTGCAAGTGCACAAATGAGAAATAATTAATTCTCATAAACTCTACAGTGTTTACTGGAGGTGGAGCCTATGTACATGTGGCGTGAGTCAGAAGAGCATCATGAACACATTCTGTCATAGATAGCCAGAGACATGGAGAGAGACTACAGTGAAAGTTAATCCAAGTCCTTGTGATTTGGAGGGACTTGAGAAACTCACAATTCGATGGGTTATTAAAACTCAAAGTTTTTTGTGTTTTTTTTTTTAAAGCGACTTATTGGGGCTTTGAAGTAAGTGGGTCTGGAGATTTGAACGAAACTGGAGTGTCACTCCTTTGTCATCTTCCTCAGATTTTCCTCATTAGTACTTGGACTCTTGTGAGTGAACACCCAGAGGAAGACACTTTTTGGCTGAGCTAATAGAATGCGATCACAGGTGAGTGGGGAATTGCCTTTTCTACTGAAATTGTACCCCATTGCCAGCCTATAGGTAGGATTCTCCTAATAGCATGGATGTTCTTTTTTTTTTTTTATTAAGTCGTATACACATAAATCATGAACATATTTATGCATACGTGGAGTACAATGTGTTGATTTTTTAATACAGTTTGACATGCTGACATCAAACTAATTAATATAGCTTTCCCCTTGTTTACTTGATTATTATGTTAAGACATTTATGTTCTACACTTTATAGATTTGACTTGTACCCTTGCAATATGCTCCATAGGTGTGATCCTGCCTTTTACCCTCCCTCTATCAAACCTCCCCCATCCCTCCCTTCCCACTCCATTTCTCTCCTTCATCCTGGACTATAGTTGTGTTTTATCTTTCATAAGAAAGTGTGAGTAAATATAAGTTGGTTTCATAGAAGTACTGAGTACATTGGATACTTTTTCTTCCATTCTTGAGATACTTTACTTAGGAGAATATGTTTCAGGTCCCTCCATGTAAACATAAAAGAGGTAAAGGCTCCATGGATGTTGTAAGTACACTAAGAGAAATGTAAGGATCTGAGCTTGCATGGATGTTGTTAAGTACACTAAGGCTCACATGGATGTTGTAAGTACACTAAGAGAAATGAAAGGATCTGAGCTTCACTTAAGATACCCCAGGACTCTGGAATTGCCATATTGGTTCAAAGGCTCATCTGGAAAGAATCTGCTTCAACATTAACTAAGGTGTTCTAGTTTCTGATCAGGCTGTGTATTGCAGAAGAGGTGTAGGAGCTTTTGTTTTTCTCATCCAGCTAAGACCTGGGTGAAAGAATTCAGTCGTTAATTGAGTCATCAACAGGAATGGGCTTAGGAATGCCTTGAGTGTGGTAATAAAGATGAGTGAGAGCAGAAGGTTACAGCCCACAGGGAGGCAGAAATTTTCCCAGTCAGTCCAGTTGTCAGGTGCTGGAGGAGAGCTGTACAACACTGAAGGGAAAGCAGATAGGTTTAGGCCATTCTTTTATTTTCCATACTTTAAAAATATTAAAGCTTTGATAGAATATATTTGCACTATTTGGAAAACTTCCCAAAAAAGCAAAACTAAAATTCTTGTTAATTACTTTGTCCCAAAATTAATCTTCTCTCAAATTTAGTAACGAGAAGAAACATATAGTGAGTGTTATTTCCTATGTTTCAGTGGTATGTGTAGGTGAAGGAGTATAGGAAATAGAGTAAATTTAAGGCCCTGGGGAAATTTTGAAGTGGTGAGACTGGAACAGTCAATGTCCTTTTTTTACCCCTGAATATAAAGATAAGATAAAGAAATGAAAGATACAATGATAGCTACTGGTGTTTAGAGGTCCCAGAGTAAATTGAGGAAGTAATCCTCAGAGCATGGGAAGGTTTAGGATGAGACTGTCCTTGAGAATAGAAGTCTTAGAGCTCCTGACTTGTGCTATCCTTGTCTGTTATAGTGAACACTGGGGTTGTGTAGTGATAAGAGGCTGCATCTACTGATCCCAAGTTCTGTGTGAAAGTTCTTCAGTGTGCAGAATCCTAGACATTGCTTCATTGTTCTCTATCATTTAATGAATAATATACCCATGACTCATATCTAAAAAATGTTTGATACCTAAGAAACAATTTACACATTAGCTTATTGCATCTTTTAGAACTCAGAATTGCTTTTTATTTCATTGATGAAGAAATAAAGGGGGAAAGTGTAACTATAATCATGATTAAAATGTGACAAATCTTGGATACTGCTTGCCTTGTGATGAATCCATAGATTTTGTTGAAGTTGATGGAAAAGAGAATTTTAGTAATAAATTTCCAGGTACAAATTTTATGATTAGTATCTGAAAGTTATAATTACAAATTTACGGGGAAATTTCCAGGTTATATTATGTCACACTTCATGTGATATTTCCTTATATGAAATTTTATGTGTGAGTATATCTGAAAGACAGATCCCCAGGTCAGAATGAAGATAGTGTGACTGGAACCCCACACATCATTCGTGCTTTCTGTTCTTACCAACCCCACTTCCCGAATACCATCACTTTGACCACACTCCACTTTATGTGGGCAGATATAGGCAGGTTTAAAACACAGTGTTCCTAATGTTTTAGGAACCCATGACCTTTGAGGATATAGTTGTAGACTTCACACAGGAAGAGTGGGCCTTGCTGGACACATCCCAGAGGAAACTTTACAGAGATGTGATGCTAGAGAACATTAATCATCTGGTTTCCATTGGTGAGTCACTTAATATTTATTATGCACATATATGTTCATTCTTTCATTGATTAATTCATTCCACAAATATGTAGAACAACTGTGCTGTCTATCACTTCTACTTCTGCCTTTATCCCTTCATAATGTTCATAACTACCTGACTGCAATTTATTTTTCACTTATATTTATCATCTCATCTAGAGTGCAATCTTTTTGACCACAATTTCATGCCATTCTAGTTGTTCAATACCCAAAACTTAGAAAAGTGGTGGGAATTCATTGTTTTTGAAAGTATAAATAAATATGTTTAGTTTGTAAAAATAACTATTCTGTTTTAGAGATTGTTTCACACAGAACCTAGATTGTTCTGATAGAGCTTATGTTTATTGTATTCTTCTTCGATATAATATTGAAATACCACAAAGACTTGTAATTTTTCACTGATTAAAAATACTGAGGGTCCTGAAATCTGCCTTTGTACTAAGTCGTGGCCATTAACATTTATAGGTCTTTCATATTTGGAGGAGCAAGTTGAAGGGCTATCCCTTTTGCTCAAGAAGGACTGTCAGTGTTGTCTTTAGGGTACTCTTCCTAGGCTGACCTTCAGTGGCTACCTTAGTGGTCCTAAGATTATGTATACCCCGTGCTTGATGTCTATGCACTGTTAATCATCCCAGAACTTAAAATCTGTGCATCTTTTCCCTGAAAACAGGCAAACAGCTGTGCACCTCAGGTGTGCTTTCCCATTTGGAGCCAGGAGAGGAACTTGCAAGAGAAGGAGGAAGTTTTATCCAAGGCCAGAATCCAGGTGAGCTCCAAGAAGCAGTGCTTCAGTAGAAGGAAGAGGAGCAGGGTCAGGGAGTGAGTAGCCCTAAGAGTCATCAAGTGAAAAGTTCTTAATTTAGTGATTATTTTCTGAAATGTAGGCAAAGGCACAAGGGAAAAATTCCTCAGATGTTGTGATGCCTTGCAGGTATCAATTTCCATTCAAGTATTTTTTCATAATTGTTTTTGACTTTGGTAAAGGGGATATTCATGGACTTATTGGAGTTAAACTTTCCCATAATGACCCTTGTCATAGTCCTCATCTTTGAAAATTTTCCTTTCTTTACTTCCCCAACTTACCATCTTTATTTTTTTCATATCCTGAAAGTGTCAGTTATTAATGACCTGTAATACTTTACTCTCTAGAGCAGGGGTGTCCAACCTGCAGCTCACAGGGTGTATGCAAATTATTTGGGGACTGCTTTGATTATTTGTCCTGTTGCATATCAAGAAAACTATGCACAGACCTTGTCTTTTTCTCATCAGCTTTCATTAATGTTTGTGTATTTAATGTATGACTTAAGACAACTCTTTTCTTCTAATTTGTGGCAGAAAAGAAAAAAAGGTTGTTCATCTTTACTCTAGAGTATCCTTAATTTAACATTCTTCACCTGTCTGTGTATCAGTATTTGAAACCTGCTCAAATGGGGATAGGGGATGTTTAGGGGCTATTTTTATTCACCTAAATACAAATCTGGCAATTTTTTAAAAAATTACTTCAGGTAGAGAAGGTGACTTTAAACAAGAAATGACATCCATGCAACATATCTATCAGAAGGACACATCCACTGTGAGCACAATGGTAAGCTTTATTGGTATAAATTGTGTTCTTCAAAATAGAAACCTAGAAGTGAAATAAATTTGGAATTTGATACACTGGGTAGACATAAAATTCATGTGCAATTTAAAGTTATAACTATTTTAAATTGCACATGAATTTTATGTCCACCTTGTATTTTACTATACTTAAAGTTCACTCTGGGATCAAGGGCATTCCCAATAGAAGCTTTTGGTTAGTTTGATTTTAGGAAAGAAATTAACTTGATGTGAAAAACATAACATGAGGTCTTATGACAAGAAAATTGTATAAACTTGACCATGGGCCTATGCTTTGAAACATAATAAAGTATTAAAAATGTGTCAGATGGCTCTTCAGCTTTGACTCCACAAAAGAGAAAATCTTTATGCACATAATTAGGTATATACCATGTTTATGTAACTTATACAAGAATGGTTGTAAATAGAGTCTACTACTAAATGATTGCTCTAGAATTAATAAGTAGAGAAATGAAGGAAGGAATGATTGAATATAGACAGCTCTTTAATATCTTTCATTTGTTTCCCCTAAATAGGTATCTCATATTCAAGAGGATCCTTTTGAACATAATAATTTGGGAGAAGATTTTATTGATCATATAGCATTGACTCAAGCTATAACTCACATTGGAAAGAAACATTACATGACCAAAAAGTTTGGGAAACCCTTCAGTGACTGGTTATCCTTTAATCAGTATAAGGAAATTCATACTAGATGTAAATCATATCAAAATCATCTATGTGGTTATCTCTTTAATCAGAGCTCTTCCTTTAAAAAACATAGTAAGACCCACACTGGAGAGATAACATTTGCATGTGATGTGTGTGGCAAAACTTTCAGTAAAAGTTCTAATCGTAGACGACATGAGATGATTCATACTGGAGAGAAACCACATGGATGTGATCTGTGTGGAAAAGCCTTTACTCATTGCTCTGACCTTAGAAAACATGAGAGAATTCACACTGGAGAGAAACCATATGGGTGTCATCGATGTGGGAAGGCCTTCAGTAAAAGTTCTAACCTTAGGCGACATGAGATAATTCATACTAAAGAGAAAACACATAGATGTCATCTGTGTGGTAAAGCTTTTGCTCATTGCTCTGACCTTAGAAAACATGAGAGAACCCACTTTGGAGAGAAACCCTATGGATGTCCTCTATGTGGGAAAGCCTTCAGTAAATGTTCTTATCTTAGACAACATGAGAGAATTCACAATGGGGAGAAGCCATATGAATGTCATCTATGTGGAAAAGCCTTCTCTCATTGTTCTCACCTTAGACAACATGAGAGAACTCACAAGGGAGAGAAACCACATGGATGTCATCTGTGTGGGAAAGCCTTCACTGAATCTTCTGTGCTTAAACGACATGAGAGAATTCACACTGGAGAGAAACCTTATGAATGTCATGTATGTGGGAAAGCTTTCGCTGAATCTTCTGACCTTAGACGACATGAGAGAACTCACACTGGGGAGAAACCATATGAATGCAGTATGTGTGGAAAAGCCTTCAATCATTCTTCCGTCCTTAGACGACATGAAAGAACTCACACTGGAGAGAAACCGTATGAATGCAGTATATGTGGTAAAGCCTTTAATAGAAGTTATAACTTTAGACTTCATAAGAGAGTACACACTGGAGAGAAGCCATATGTATGTCCTATATGTGGGAAAGCCTTTAGTAAGTGTTTTAATCTTAGACAACATGAAAGAACTCACACTAAAAACATAATAAATGCGTACAATTCATCAGCCATAGTTTCAGCCCCTAAAGACACCAGAGGACTAAAAGATTGAAGAAACATTATGTTTATAATCAGTATGGAAAAACTTATTTATTATTAGTACTTCACTCAACCTACATTAATTCAAAACGGCCAGAATCCATATATATTTCATGCAAATGGCACAAACTTTAGACACTGGACTGACCATTTATAATTTGAGAGAACCAAACTATAGATCAATTGAATGTGGAAGAATCGGTATCCATAGTCCTGCCTGTTAAACAGAAAGGGAGATATGACACAAGAGAGAAATTCTATGTCAGTTATCAATGTGAAAATTCCTTCATTTATGATTTATCTTTTAAATAAGTGAGTAACATCCATAGGAGAGAACCCCCATGTCTGTAATTTCTGCTCACTCATTTAGTTAATCACCAGTTTGGGGTTACACAGAAGAAAAGTCAGCATAGTGTAACTGATAAAATAGGAAATAAGTGAATATATTTTTTCTTAGGTAGGTGAGAATTCTGGAACAAATCCAGATATTCATAGTGGAAAAGTAACCCAATGATGAAAAATCATGAGAACTCTTTATTAATAGAGCAACACTTGTAGGATAGATCAGTATTCACATGGTATAAAATGAAATGAATGAGGGAAATTCTTCAGTTAGTTACTCATTCCCTAGTCAATACCAACATTTTACCAACAGTCCTTACAGGAAGGTAGAAAAGTCTGAAAAGTTGGGCGGTGCCTGTAGTTCAGTGGGTAGGGCACTGGCCCCGTATACCAACAGTGGTGGGTTCAAACCCAGCCCCGGCCAAACCGCAACAAAAAACCAGGCGTTATGGCAGGTGTCTAGTCCCAGCTGCTTGGGAGGCTGAGGCAAGAGAATTGCTTGAGCTCAGGAGTTGGAGGTTGCTGTGGGCTGTGCGACACCATGGCACTCTACTGAGGATGATAAAGTGAGACTCTGTCTCTACTAAAAATAATAAAAAGTCTGAAAAGTCAGACTGGGAAGAAAATTTTAAAAAGCCATTGAGTGTATACTTGAGCAAAAAATTCAGAATTTTGGACAGATTCATTATTGAAAATATGTAGGATAAAATGTACAATTCTGAAGTTACCTGCGATTTTTTTTTTTTTTTGCGACTGAGTCTTACTATGTTGGCCTCAGTAGAGCGCAGTGTCATCACAGCTCACAGCAACCTCAAACTCTTGGTCTTAAGCAATTGTCTTGCCTCAGCCTCCCAAGAAGCTGGGACTACAGGTGCCCTCCACAATGCTTGGCTGTTTTTTTGTTGTAGTTGTCATTGTTTGGCAGGCCCAGGCAGGGTGCGAACCTGCCATCTCCCGTGTATGTGGCTGGCACTGTAGCCACTAAGCTACATGCTCCGAGCCGTGACCTGGGAATATTGAATACAAATAACAGCAAGAAATGAGATTAAACTTGATTACTGGCAAAAAATGCAAGAAGTAAATGTTGTTGCTAAGTACAAACTCTAGGTTTCTTATGCAGTTTTAAACACACATTTGTATCAACGGAACTAATGTGCAGAACTCAAAATCATATGTTCTAACTGTAATATATGCTAGTGGTATAAACATGATGATGAATTTAAACATGGATTATTAAACACTTTATATGGCTAATGTACATGTCTTTACCTCCTAGTTTTTTACATCACCTTACTGACGTGTAATTGATACAAAAGCTGCGCATATTTAGTGTGTAAAACATAATGAGTTTGGGGATTAGTATATACTCAGGAAACAATCACTACTATTCATGCCACAAACATGCTCATCCCCTTCAAAATTTTCCTCCTGCCCTGTTTGCTTTATTGTTGTTTTTTCCAATCCTTTGCAAATGTTTAAGTGTAGTAGAATAGTCGACCACCTCCTTACACTGACACTTAAAGTTGACCTAATTTCCGTAGACTGGACTTGCACCACACATACGTGTCAGTAAGCCTAATTCCTTACATTGACCACCCTATTAACCAGTTCCTGTCTCTTGGGTGGTGCACCTAACAGAGGTATATAATACAGTACTGAAAAACTATAGACACTTACAAAATCTAATATTGGAAACAAAATTAGAAATGAATCTAAGTGAAAATTCACAGTCTTGGATAGTTGTGAATGAATTATTATGCTAGCTATTCTACATTAGCATGAATTTTCCCAGAATCCTGAATCAGACAAAGTGTAGTCACATATAATAATTTTCATTGCCATAGACTTTTTCAACAAGAACAAATGAGGACATAGAAAACATTGGGAATATTTGGGTTATCCTATTTCTGGAATGATTTGTATATTTACACTGATTTATGTGACAAAAAAGCACTGATCCTCTCAGAGACAGACTGAACCCTGGAAGAGTAGAAAGGAACCAGGACAATTTGATTTAGGCCACATATCCCATGACAGCAGTCATGAATCAACACATCAGCAACTGGAAATGCATCTTGAACATGTTCAAGCCCCTTGGTTCACACATGTGTGTCAGGGAGAGAGAAACTTGGAGGTTCTCTACTGGAATGATGAGGCTGGTCCTTGGCAATAATTTAGAAATGATTAATATGCCTGTTTCACACAAGGAAAAACAAATTGGTGTTTACATTTAGCCCAAGTTTTTATGAGGGATATGTGAGTTATCTCTGAATTATCCATCTGAATTATCTCTGTGCTTTTGTTTGTATATCTGATGCTGATGTGTTCTCTGTGTGGTCTGTCAAATGCCTCCACTAACTTCACTCACAGACCGTAGTTTGAACAATTCAGCACTACAGAATTTGTCTTTTTGTTTCGTATAACTTTGTTTCACAATACATACTTAATCGTAAATTACTTTTCTACAAACCATAAATTTAAAACATGGGTTTTTATCATCTTGTGTTTTCTTTATTTTTATACTACATTCCCTGCTGCTTTGTGCAGATAATACATTTTATTCAATGGTTAGATGTTGTCTAAAATAGGGAAGAGACTAAAGTTGATGTTTTACCCAGAGAGGATGATCATTCTCTGTGGCAGACAGAGTGAGGATATATTACTGTCTTCCACTCAGGAATTGAAATGTGCTTTAGCTGTGCTGCAGTTGATTAGAGTCAAAGTAACCCTTATGTCCTAAATTCATTCCATAAAGACAACACAGTAACCCCGTCAGTGCTGTATTCCTGGGGTACACTCAGATTGCACAGGTCAGGGCTTCCTTGTATAGGATACGCTTAGTCTTGCCTGGCATGGATGAACAAAACATTGGAAAAGTTAAACCTCTTGTAAAATGACAGAGTGAAGGAGATAAAGCCAATGTGAAAAAATTATTTCAATATATATTCATAGTTAATTTGAGATCATTTTAATTTGGTGTTACAAAAGGTAAGCTGTTAATAAAACCTTGAGCCAAATGATGCTGATCTAGACAATGAATTTGGGCTGGGGGGAAGACCATTCCACTTAGGAAAAATATAGTATTTCTTCCTAAACTTCAATACACACAATTAAAAC